>JACCIX010000306.1:0-35000 GCA_025506515.1 Flaveria trinervia
TAACAATACCAATAACCTGAATATTTATTATTTGAAGCCGGTGAAGAAAGAAGAAAAGAAAATAAAGTCCAAAAGTCGAGGACCAAACTCGCCAACGAAGAAAAAAGTTGGGAAATGTGGTGATATTAGTAGGGAGAGGGCAGCCCACTCTCCCCACCAAACCCCACATTTCAGTTAATAAAGAGAAGAAGATAGAAAGAAGAGAAAAAGAAGAAAAGTTGGTTCGAGTTGGTTCGGATCGCCAAAATCATCGTGAAGCAAGCTAAATCGAAGCTCTGTCATTGTGCTCGTTATGTGAGTTCTAGAACCCCATTTTACTTGTTTTCAAACGATTTTGGGGCTGGAAAGGTAAAAACCGTTTTTGTATGTGTATGTGTTTGACCCATTTGGTGTGATGTGGTGTGATGCATTTCGGTATGTTTCCGGCGTGTGTGTGCTTGTATGGTGTTATGGTATGCATTCCTAAGGTTTAGGATGGTCGATTTGGGCCTAAAATGGGTTTGGATGAGTTTGGAGGCCGAAAACCCTCGGCTGCAGTCGGGATGAACTGCATTCTGCATCAGTTAGGGTAGGCGACCGACTGGAGGCCGAATGGAGGCATACGGCCGATTAGGGTGCGAATGGGGTCCAGTCGCATGATTGAATGTCCATTCGCACGATTGAATGTCCATCGCACGATTGAATGTCGATTCGCACGATTGAAGGTCCATTCGCCACGATTGAAGGGCCAGTCGCATGGAGGTCATGCGACTGAAGGTCCAGTCGCATAAGTGCTCATTCGCATTAATCCAATTCGCATGAGGTCCATCCGCATTGTCCATTCGCACGACTGGATGTTCATTCGCATAGGTGTTCATCCGTATTAGTCCATTCGCATGATGCTCAGTCGCATGGAGGCCATGCGACTGAAGGGTGTCCATACGCCCGAATAGGGCTGTCACACCCGAGGAAAGTGTAGTTTGACTTCTGACTTTCGGTGAAAAGTGTAGATGTAAGTTTTGACGTAAGGTTCCCATAGAGTTTGTAAGATGACGCTCGAGGCCTTAGAAAGCATGTTGGGCATGAGGATGATGATGATGTTGCATGATTAGGGCTTGTTATGTATGCATGATGTTGCCCTGTATGATGATGATGAATGTGTATGATATGTTCCTTATTATGATGATGTATCTTTCTTGTGGCCCTATGTGTCATGTAATGAATAAATGAAGTATTATGTAATGTAACGTGAAGATAATAAAAGGGGAACATAAAGTAAAAATGCATGCATTATTGAATGACGAATGAGTGAAGGAAAGGCTTGCAAGCATACAATGAGGTGAGCAACGTGTGGTTGCAAAAGACTCGGATCACAGGCAATCTGGAGATTGCCAATGGGTGAGCAACGTGTGGTTGCAAAAGACTCGGTCACAGGCAATCATGGAGATTGCCAATGAGGTGAGCAACGGTGGTTGCAAAAGACTCGGATCACAGGCAATCATGGAGATTGCCAATGGGTGAGCAACGTGTGGTTGCAAAAGAATCGGATCACAAGCAATCATGGAGAATGCCAATGGGTGAGCAAGTGTGGTTGCAAAAGACTCGAATCACAGGCAATCATGGAGATTGCCAATGGTGGTGAGCAACGTGTGGTTGCAAAAGACTCGGATCATAGGCATCATTAAGATGGCCAGAGAAAGGAGGTGAGCAACTCAGTTGTTGCAACAGACTCGGACAACGCGTTATTGTGAAGTTGCCATGAGGTGAGCAACCTATGGTTGCAGAGACTCAGAAAGCATGCTATCGTTAAAACTGGCAATTGGGGTGCAACTTTATCATTGCAACAGACTCGGTTAGCGCGAAGTCGTTGGGATTGTTAATGAGGTGAGCGCGTGTTGTCGCAACAGACTCGAAGGAACGAATGTATGAATGAACAAAAGATTACGTATGAAGAACGAAGTATGAATGAACGAATGAATGAATGCAGAAGATAATAATGACATTATCTATGTGTACGTACGATGTGTGATCATGTAAAAGTAACGAAGGGTTTTATATGAAAGTAAAGTATGTTTTGTAATAAAACTAGAACTCACTCAGCAACACTGCTTTTTATATGTTTTCCACTTGGCAGGTAATGTTTGCTGAGGATGGCACACCGTGAGCTACTCAGCTCTTTTGGGATGGCATTCTTTTGATTAATGTTTTGCATTGTAATGCGAACAAGCTATTTTGTAATGAATGTTGTATAACTTGCAAAAGCATTTACGTGGAAATGAAAGATAGTTTTAGTTTTCCGCTGCGATTTTATGGAATACAAATGTAATTATACGTTTTATGTGCGATGAGAACCCAGCTGTAAGCGTCCGGGAACGGGGCCTTACAAGTTGGTATGAGAGCCAAAGTTTAAGTGAAATGGGTAAATTTTAAAAATAAACCTAATCTTAAACTGAGAATGGGACGGAAAGGGAATGGGATGCCAATCTGAGTAGCTACCTGCCATCAGGTATTTTCGTAAAGTTAACCAGTTTTATGTGCCATGGTATGTGTATGTGTTGTATGTGGATTTAAATACTGATGTAGTCAGGACAGGTAATGCTTGGGGTGTGAAGAGTAAAGTTAGTGGCTAATCACAACGGCCATGTAATTAGAGACTTACTATACTTAACATAAACTAAGATGTTCCTTGAATGACTGTGTTCGTGTTTGAATCTTTTAGTGTGCGTGTGATGCCGGAGGTAGATCTTCGAAAGCTTCTAGGGGTGGAGGTCACGGTGTGAATCGCGACTAAGAGAGGGAGACCCAGAGTTGAGAGGGTGGTTCATGAAGAACAGAGACCCCCTCATCCGGAGGGTGGCGACGAAAGCGCAATCTGAGAGCCTCAGTAAAGGAGGCTGTTGTAGAAGAAGTCCATCTGGTCATGCAGACAATCTTACCGTCTGTGGTGACTGAAGTTATTAGGCTGTACGAGAAGGGGAAAGAAAGAAAGAAACAACCCTCTGGAGAACAGGAACAACCAGAGCCGGAAACGGTTCTATCTAACGACGAAGAGGAAGAAGAAGAGCCTGCGCGGAAATGGCACGAGGTTGTAATTATGGGGCTTTTATGAGATGCAAGCCCCCTACTTTTTGATGGAACGGCACAGCTGCAGCTCCTCACCGGGGGTGAGGTGTCACACCCTCAAAAATCCGCTTGCGGAGTTTTACCCGAGGCGTGTGAACAAACCAGGATCACAGTCAATAGTTACTCAGAACGACTCTATATGCCATAAAATAACAAAATCAACCAAAACACAACTTTAAACAATGCGGAAGCGTTTTGAAAACAACACAAGACATAAAGTATAACTTATGGCAAAACAAGTGCAAACAAAAAAAAGTAAACCATAATTGTAAAATGTCACATTGTCGAAGCATAATATCTTAAATGAAGTGAACCTGCAGTGCTCCTATGGCAAGCAAGTTAAGGACCTGAGAAAAGCATACTAAAATGTCAACCATAGGTTGGTGAGTTCAAGAGTTTGTATTAATAAACATGTAAACAGTGCGAAAATATAAGCAGTGTATGGTAATAGATAGCTAGTCTATTATCAACAAATATTAATACATAGTGATTTTGCAATTGAAGCTGACTATGATAGTTGTTGCCTCCTGTCACGACTTACCATGTCGTGACAATGATCAATAGGACAAATTGCACCCGGTTGACCCGAGTCACACAGGTGGGGCTCGTCAGACCCAGTAGTATACCAAGTTTCCCCGCTATTAATATAACATTCAAAAGTGTGAGGACTTTTCTCATGGTAAACAGCACTATATTAATATTTTACACAACTTAAATAATGAAAGCGTTCGTATAAATACCGGTATGCTATCTCCCCAAAAGAGATTAAGTAAAGAGTGGGGCATAAACTCACCTGATGTATGCAAAGGTACTTAGGGTTTATTTTGAGAAACGAGAGGATAGCCAACCTTCACAGGTTACCTAGATCATGTGAGTACATAAGTACGTGTAAATAAAAGACATTGGAAACCCTAATCATAACCAAATCAAGACTCAAGCTTCCAGACATATACACTGTTTGACCTAGTTGACCCTTTGACCCGTGGTGACATTAGGAGTTATAATCCAAAGAAAGCCATGAGCACATACAACATACATGATAAACATTCAAATGGTATCATACGTATGCTATTTCAACCAGGTGTATCACTGTAGATCATCACAATCAAGTACTATACAAGTCATGCGAATCTAGACATTTAAACATATCCACAGCTACATACAACAATATGTCATACAGTTCAACCCATTCATGCAACCAGTATGAAGCCACTCACGACTTCACATCCTAAACCCTACCAACCTACTAAGTAGGGGCCTCAGATCCGCACGCATGTATAATGATCATAACCAAATTCTTAAGCATATGCATTGCATTCACAACATCACAACAATCATTACCAGACCCAAGCATGATGTCCTACTACTACACAATACCCAAACCTACATGATTACCAATTCCAATTATCACCCATGATTATCCAAACATGCCATACAACTAATTTAACACGTTCTATATACACGAAATCCACTCTGAACAATAGCAAGTTCCTAACAGCTCAAACATGATCACCTCATACTTCAATGTTTACACAATAAAGTTTCCCTTTTGGGAAAGAACATTCCCAAAATCTATCAAACATCCAAGCATACATGAATTCATCATAATATACCATTCAAGCTCATACTAACATCTAGACATGATTAACAACACTTAAACACCTCAATCCACAATCTTCATAAACAAAAGTTTCTACTTTTGGCAAGCTATGATCAACATCATCAAATTAAAGATTTCTAGCATTCATATATCAATCTAGCATCTAATTATCATCATGAACCCATCCTAACATCAATCCATCACTAGATCACTACTACATGCAAAATAAAGTTACTATTCTTAGTAACCTATGACATGCATCAAATCCCAACTTTCTTGCATAATCAACGTATTCTAACATTCATACAACCCATAATCATCAAACATTCATCAAACAATCATCCATCATGCATAATCCAATAATCACGAATTAGGTTTGCTTCAAATCAATTTCATGATCAATCCACTAAAAACATAGAATTCTTGCATAATCGACGTAACTAACATGATACAATCTAACTAACATGTTAACAATCAAACAACAACCAATTCGACCCAACAAGGACCAATTTACGAATTAGGGTTCGGCCATAATGACCCTTCACAAAAACTCGCAAAAACTAACCTTTAACTTATAATTTGCTTGAAATCGTGCTTCTAAGTGTTGTATATTTTAATCGAATCAAAACCACAAAAATTGCTTTCTTGGCTGGATTCGAAGTGGGGAGGTGTTTTGGAGATGGTTTGCGGCCGAAAGGTGGTTAGGGTTTGGAAATTTTTTTTTAATTAATTTTAATTTACATATTTACCTTTAAACCCTGTTTTGGTATTTTGTAAAAACAAGCTTTAAACTCTTGTAAAGTGTTTTTAACTTCATAATATAAGAATATAACTTAAAGTTCATTATATATCTTATCTTTAATAAAACACAAGACGACATACGTAAATAGACACGTTCCGCGTTACGCGATAAATTCTTTAATTAATCGTTTATAAATGTGTAAACACTAAACATAACCCAATATTCACATAATCACTTAGATTCACAACAAATTACATTAATCATTATTATTAGGTCACCAACGTTCAACGACAACTAGTGTGTGCTCACGACACGTGTTTACAAGACTTAACGGAACTAACGGAGCTTGGTAACGAAATTTACCGGATTGTCACATTATCCCATGTTGAAAGAATTTTCGTCCCGAAAATTGCGTTACATGTGAGAGTGTTCCATCACTGGTTCCATCACTGGTCTACTGCATTGGCACACAGAAATCGAAATCATGGAGTTTTGGATGAGTTGGCACATCATCCCCATGTTGAAAGAAATTTCGTCCGAAATTTAAATCAATACCTTCGTCTGCTGGCATCGTTCCTTCGAATAGTTGACGGGTACTTAAAAGCTTCATTTGATCTTCCCGTTCCCATGTGAATTCCGGTCCACGTCGCGATTCCAACGAATTTTAACAATAGGTATCTTGCTTGCTTAAGTGTTTTCACCTCACGGTCCATCACCTCCACTGGTTCTTCAATAAAACGCAATTGTTCATCCACTTGAATTTCTTCTAGTGGTACGACCGTCGTTTCATCATTATGCACTTCTTCAAGTTTGACACTGAAATACATCATGAATTCCTTAGCGAATCAGGTAGGGCTAATCGTAGGCTACTGGACCTATTCTTTCCACTATCTCAAATGGTCAAACGTACCTCGATTTAGTTTCCCTCGTTTACCAAACCGAAGTACGCCTTTCCATGGTGAGACTTTCAACAAAACTTGGTCACCAACCTGAAACTCTAAAGGTTTCCGTCTCTTGTCAGCATAACTCTTTTGCCTGTCTCGCGCTGCAGCCGATAACGGTTCGTATCTGTATAATTTTCTCAGTCGTCTCATGAATTAACTCGGACCTATTATCTGACTATCACCATTTCCTGCCCAGCAAACCGGTGATCGACATTTTCTCCCGTACAACGCCTCGAAAGGTGCACTTGTATACTAGTGTGATAACTGTTGTTATAAGAAAACTCCACCAGTGGCAGTGAACTTCCCAGTTATTCCCGAAGTCATCACACAAGCACGTAGCATATCCTCCCAACGTCTGTATAGTACGTTCACTCTGACCATCCGTCTGTGGATGATATGCAGTACTCAAATCCAACGTGTACCCAAAGATTTCTGCAATGATTGCCAGAAATGTGACGTGAAACGAGCGTCACGGTCAGAGATAATTGAGATCGGTACCCCGTGTCTCGAAACGATCTCCTTGAGGTACAGGCGAGTTAACTTCTCCATCTTGTCGGTTTCCTTTATTGCAAGGAAATGAGCAGACTTTGTCAATCGATCCACAATAACCCATATCATGTCACAACCAGTACTAGTCCGGGTACTTAGTATAAAATCCTAGAGATTTGTTCCCATTCCCACATTGGATCTCGGGTTGTTGTAATAGTCCAGATGGTTTTTGATATTCCACTTTACGTTTGAGCAGGTCAAACACTTGCTCACATACGTAGCTACATCCGCTTTCATGTTAGGCCACCATAGTGAGCCTTGAGGTCATGATACATCTTGTCGATCCAGGATGTATAGAATACTTAGATTGTGTGCCTCGCTCATAACTAAATCTCTCAGATTTCCATGAACAGCACCCAAAGTCTATCCATGAATACCAAATTCCATCCTCTTTTCATCACTAGCTGCTTATCCATTCCCTAACCAAATTCAGAACCAATATTTTCCACTTTAAAGCTCTATTTGTGCCTCCTTTACTTGCTCGGCAGTTGGGTACTGATAGTAGCTGTAAAGCCCCCGTCCGTCGGTTTAGCTGTTTTCCTTCCTGCTTAAAGCATCGGCAACTACGTTCGCCTTTCCCGGATGATACTTCATTGCGCAATCATAATCATTTAGTAGTCCACCCAACGTCGCTGCCTCATATTCAACTCTTTTGCTCAAAGATATGTTGAAGACTCTTGTGATCGGTGTAGATTGTGCTTGGTACCGTACAAATAATGTCTCAGATCTTTAAGGCAAAACTACTGCGCCCAATTCTAAGTCATGGTAGTATAGTTCTTCTCGTGAACCTTTAGTTGTCTCGAGGCGTAAGCTATCACCTTGTCTCGCTGCATCAAGACGCAACCCAATCCTTGAATGGATGCATCGCAATACACCACAAAGTCATCTGTTCCCTCTGGTACTGCTAATATCGGGCAGTACATAGTTTTTGTTTTAATAATTGGAAAGCTGATTCTTGACTCTCAGCCCATTGTATGTCGTTCCTTTGTGAGTCAGGCTGTGAGAGGTTGTGCGATCTTAGAAAATCCTTCTATGAATCGGCGGTAATATCCTGCTAACCAAGAAATTGTCTTATCTCACTTGGTTTTTGGGTGTACTCCATTCTTTATCGCCTCAATCTTGGCAGATCAACGTGTATTCCTTCTCATTAACAATATGACCTAGGAATTGTACCTCTCTTATCCAAAAGTCCACTTTGAGAATTTAGCATACAGTTGCTCATTTTTCAACAGTTCCAAGATCATTCGTAAGTGCTCTTCATGCTCCTCCTTAGTCCTAGAGTATATCATATATCATCGATGAACACAATGACAAACTGATCAAGATAAGGTTTGCACACACGCGGTTCATGAGTCCATGAACACAGCAGGTGCATTAGTCAACCAAAAAGGCATGACCAAGAACTCATAATGACCATAACGAGTACGAAATGCAGTCTTGGGAATGTCTTCTTCCCGAACTCTGAGTTGATGATAACCAGATCTCAAGTCAATCTTCGAGTAATAGCTTGATCCTTGAAGCTGATCGAACAGTCGTCGATACGAGGTAAAGGGTATCGGTTATTGACTGTTACTTTGTTTAACTCTCGATAATCGATGCACATCCGAATGTACCATCCTTCTTCTTAACAAGAGTACAGGAGCTCCCCAAGGTGATGTACTAGGTCGATAAACCTTTATCCAAAGCTCCTGAAGTTGTGACGACAACTCCTGTAGTTCATTTGGTGCTAATCGATAAGGTGCTCTAGCATCGGGGCTGCGCCGGAGAGTCAACTCAATCTGGAATTCACTTGGGGGGGCGGTGGGGGTAATTCAGGAAGATCTTCGGAAACACCTCCGGAAAGTCGCGGTACTACGGGAATATCCTCCATTCTCTTTCTTCCTTTTGCTTATCGGTTACAAGTGCTAGGATAGCCACGCGGCCCGTCCGTAACAACTTTTGAGCTTTCATATACGAGATGATGCCTATCACAGCACCACTCCTATCACCTTTGACGTAAGATTTGATCACCAACCGGGATTTCGTATAATCTTCTCGTGACATATGACTTCGCTTGCTTGCTAGAGAGCCAATCCATGCCTATCACAACATCAAAACTCCCCACGTAACAGGCATAGAATCTATAGCGAAAGTATGACCAGCAAGTTCTATCCTACAGTCTTTAAGGATATGCGTTACAGGGTTTGCTTACCGTCGCTAATTCCACAGTGTACTTAGATTCTAAAGCAGAGGGTATATCACTAAAAGACTACAGAATTTTAAGGACACAAACCTCCTATCGGCTCCGTATCAAATAGTACCGTAGCAAAACAACCATTAACAGGGAATCTACTACCAGTAACATTGTGGGATCATTTAGAGCCTCACTGAGCCCATGACGAAGGCTCTCCCTTTGGCTCCATCTCTATTGCCGCCATTTCCAGTGCCATTCCACCATTGTTGTTATTATTGCCATTGTTGTTGTTGTTCCATGATTGTTGTTGTTGTTGTTGTTGTTGCCATTTCCCTTCCTTCTTAGTTGTGGGCAGTTTCGTTTGTAATGCCCTTCTTTCCCAACTCAAAACAACCCTGGGAGTTTCTTGAGGTTGTTGTGGCCTCCTCATTAGTTCACCACGGCAATCCTTCGTAGCGTGTCCAATCTTTCCACAACGTTGACACTTGAAGTTATCACACCGTCCCACGTGGTGGTAGTTACACCCGTGGGCATTTGGGATGTCTGCCGCCGTAACCGCTGGGTCCTTGGTTATTTGGGGCAGTTTGGTTGAAATTGTGGTTATTATCGAACCGCCGCTGTTGCTGCTGAACTGGTTTGTTGTTGCTGTTGGATTGTTGTTGACCGCCAGACTGATGATGATGATTTGTTGTTGCTGTTGCTGGGAGCATCCCACTTCCTTTTGTTGTCGGGCACGCTCACCACAGCGCCCCGTTTGGGTAGACGCCCTTGCTCTACCGCCTGGTCAGTAAGTTTATGAGCAATCTGGATGGCCTGCTGGATCGTAGTCGGGTTAGAAGCCGTTACCATACTTTGGATTTCAGGCACCACCCTCGTATGTAGTGCTCGATTCTCTTATGTGTCTCATTAACCATTCCTGGACACAATGTGGCCAGCTCATGAGTACGGGTGTATAACCTCAATTTCTGAACCCTTCATCTTGAGCTGCCAGAATTCCATCTCCAACTTTTGCACCTCATTTCGAGGACAGTACTCCTCGATCATCATATCCTTGAACTCATCCAGGGGAGTCCATTTGCCATCGCTTGTCCAAGCATCTGGACTTGCGCGTTCCACCATGACAGGCAGCACCCTCCAAAGTCCTGGTGGCATACTTTACTTGTCCGCGGTGGACAGTTACATTTGGAGAAAACGGACTCAGTCTTCTCAAACCAGCGTACAAGCCTACAGCACCCTCTGTACCGCTGTAGGTGTGTGTTTTCAGTCCATGAAGGACTTGTATGTACACACTGGTGGTCCTGTTTTAAACACAACACACGTTAATCAAACATCCCCTATAGTTATAAAGGATATCAGATTTGTTTTTTCTATCATTGTTTACCTACCGGTTGACCCGCGTGGGCAGCAGCCACTGCCGCCTGAACATGCTCATTAATTAAAGCAGCCAATTCCGCAGGAGTCATGTTAATAGCACCACCAGCCTGTTCTCCACGGTGCCACGTCCATGTCCACATCCACGAGCGTCCATTCTTTTCACTTTATAGTCATAATACAATAATGAGTAACATCATACACATTTAACTCATTGAAGCGTAGTAAACAGTAAATGAAAGAAATAACGTATCATCACAACCACAACATTCATAACAAAAATAATAACCAAAGTAAATAAATTGCAATAAGTCACAACGTATTTAGCAATGTCAAAATTTAAGTTTTGTCGTTCGTGTGGGAAACAACCCTTCCACATAGGTTTCAAAGAAACACTACTAGTCTAAGTCATATAAAGAAGTCAATCGACAATGTCTGACCCATCACTATCATCCTCCATCTCCTCCGGTCCCTCTTCCTCGGTCCCTCCTCGGGATCCTCCTCATCCTCAGAGTCTGCGGCAGGAGCAGGAGCTATAGCAATCTGGAGTGCTGCGAGTTGAGCTTCTAATATGGCAATCCTATTATCGCTATGGCGTCCCGCTGTTCACGAGCAGTTACGCTCCTTAGTGCCATGGACACCATCTGCATATGGTGACAACCGTTCAGCGTCTTCCCGTGTTCTTCCTTGAGTTCGTCCAATTGATGTCTCAGGTTGTACACCTCTTGCTGTAGTGTACAGACATCACTCGTGAGTCGCCTCACACGATGCTGTTCAGTATCCATGCAGCCATTAGTGCAGCAATCATTGCTCGTTACTGCGCCGTTCGTGGAGTGAGGCATGGTTGATTGGCATTGTTCCTAGTCCTTGGTTTAGGACAGGTACGCGTTCCCTAACATGATATGGTCAACAAACCTAGGATAAGACGCCAGTCACGCGGAGGGTCACGCTTCATCAACGCGAATGGTTGATCCCAGTCAATCTCCTCTCGGGGATAAGCCAGTCGGGGCCAATCGAATCCATCATCAGGTACAGGTGCGGGAGGTGGGGATTCAGATCGTGTAGGTGATTCGGGTCGTTTACCCGAGCTCTTGAAGACGATGCCATGCTGCAGATAATGTGATTGTATGCCAATGAGTGTACAGTAGATGGACAAGAAACAGGTAACTAACTAACTGTGCGGTTATAGTCTAGTGTGTATGCAACCTAGTTCCCTATAACCAATGGCTCTGATACCAATCTGTCACACCCTCAAATCCGCTTGCGGAGTTTTACCGCGAGGCGTGTGAACAAACCAGGATCACAGTCAATAGTTACTCAGAACGCCTCTATATGCCATAAAATAACAAAATCAACCAAAACACAACTTTAAACAATGCGGAAGCGTTTTTGAAAACAACACAAGACAAAAAGTATAACTTGGAAAAACAAGTGCCAAACCAAAAAGTAAACCATAATTGTTAAAATGTCACATTGTCTTGAAGCATAATGTCTTAATGAAGTGAACCGTGCAGTGCTCCTATGGCAAGCAAGTTAAGGACCTGAGAAAAGCATACTAAAATGTCAACACATAGGTTGGTGAGTTCAAGAGTTTGTATTCAATAACATGTAAACAGTTGCGATAAATATAAGCAGTGTATGGTAATAGATAGCTAGTCTATTATCAACAAATATTAATACATAGTGATTTTGCAATTGAAGCTGACTGTGATAGTTGTTGCCTCCTGTCACGACTTACCATGTCGTGAAAATGATCAATAGGACAAATTGCACCAGGTTGACCTCGACTCACACAGTGTGGCTCGTCAGACCCAGTAGTACTACCCAAGTTTCCCCGCTATTAAATATTAACAATTCAAAAGTGAGGACTTTTCTCATGGTAAACAGCACTATATTAATATTTTACACAACTTAAATAATGAAAGCGTTCGTATAAATACCGGTATGCTATCTCCCCCAAAAGAGATTAAGTAAAGAGTGGGCATGAACTCACCTGATGTATGCAAAGGTACTTAGGGTTTATTTTGAGAAACGAGAGGATAGCCAACCTTCACAGGTTCCTAGATCATGTGAGTACATAAGTACGTGTAATAAAAGACATGTGAAACCCTAATCATACCAAATCAAGACTCAAGCTTCCAGACAATTAGACACGTTTGACCTAGTTGACCCGTTTGACCCGTTGGTGACATTAGAGTTATAATCCAAAGAAAGCCAATGAGCACACTACAACATACATGATTAACATTCAAATGGTATCATACGTATGCTATTTCAACCAGGTGTAACACTTAGATCATCATACAATCAAGTACTATACAAGTCATGCGAATCTAGAACATTAACATATCCACTAGCTACAGTACAACAATATGTCATACAAGGTTCAACCATTCATTACATGCCATGTGAAGCCACTCACGACTTCACATCCTAAACCCTGCCATCCTACTAAGTAGGGGCCTCAGATCCGCACGCGTGTATAATGATTATAACCAAATCTTTAAGCATATGCATTGCATTCACAACATCACAACAATCAATTACCAGACCCAAGCATGATGTCCTACTACTACACAATACCCAAACCATACATGATTACCAATTCCATTATCACCCATGATTATCCAAACATGCCATACAACTAATTTAACACGTTCTATTACACTAGAATCCATTCTTGAACATAATAGCAATTCCTAACATCTCAAACATGATCACAACATCATACTTCAACGTTTACACAAATAAAATTTCCCTTTTGGGAAAGAACATTCCAAAATCTATCAAACATCCAAAGCATACATGAATTCATCATTAATATACCAATTCACTCATACTAACATCTAGACATGATTAACACACTTAAACACCTCAATCCAACAATCTTCATAAACAAAAGTTTCTACTTTTGGCAGCTATGATCAACATTATCAAATTAAAGATTTCTAGCATTCATAATATCAATCGGCATCTAATTATCATCATGAACCCATCCATAACATCAATCCATCACTAGATATCACTACTACATGCAAATAAAGTTACTATTCTTAGTAACCTATGAACAATGCATCAAAATCCCAACTTTCTTGCATAATCAACGTATTCTAACATTCATACAACCCATAATCATCAAACATTCATCAAACAATCATCCATCATGCATAATCACAATAATCACGAATTAGGGTTTGCTTCAAAATCATTTCATGATCAATCCACTAAAAACATAGAATTCTTGCATAATCGACGTTAACTAACATGTATACAATCTAACTAACATGTTAACATCATCAAACAACAACCAATTCGACCCACAAGGACCAATTTACGAATTAGGGTTCGGCCATAATGAACCCTTCACAAACTCTCCAAAACTAACCTTTAAACTTATAATTGCTTGAAATCGATGCTTCCTAAGTGTTGTATAACTTGTAATCGAATCAAACCCACACAAAATTGCTTGTTCTTGGCTGGATTCGAAGTGGGGAGGGTGTTTGGAGATGGTTTGCGGCCGAAAGGTGGGTTAGGATTTGGAAATTTTGTTGTAATTAATTTTAATTTACATACCCTTTAACCCTTGTGTTTGGTATTTTGTAAAAACTAGCTTTAAACTCTTTGTAAAGTGTTTTAAACTTCAATAATATAAGATATAAACTTATAAAGTTCATTATATATCTTATCTTATAAAAACACAAGACATACGAATAAATAGACACGTTTCCGCGTTACGCGATAAATTCTTTAATTAATCGTTTATAAATTGTAAACACATAAACATAACCCAATATTCACATAATCACTTAGATTCACAACAATTAACATTAATCATTATTATTAGGTCACCAACGTTCAACGACAACTAGTGTGTGCTCACGACACGTGTTTACAAGACTTAACGGAACTAACGGAGCTTGGTAACGGAAATTTACCGGATGTCACATGAGGGAAGGAAGTGTTCTCGATAACAGCGAGTGCCGAGAGGACCAAAGGTGAAGTTTGTTACCCACTCTTTTGTGGATTCAGCTCTGTGCTGGTGGGACAACATTGTCCAAGCTCAGGGTAGTAGGGCCATTGGGAAAATGAAATGGCCTGAGCTGAGAAGGTTGGTAATTGAGGAATTTTGTCCTCATCGGAAATGGACAAGGTCGAAAGGTAGTTCTTGCAACTGGAGGCGGAACTATGACGCACCACAGTACACCACTAAATTCAACGAGATGTCACGTCTGGTGTCGGATCAGGTGACACCTTTGTCACGAAAGATTAAAAGATATATTCAGGGTTTGCCAGCGGATATTCGCAGGCACATGATAGCTGCCCGGCCGAGTACGTTTAGGTCGGCAGTGGATTTGCAGGGAGATTGTACGATGAAGAACATGGTGGTGACTGAAGGTGGCAAGAAGAACGGTGGTGATCGAAACTGGGGGGGAAGAGGTTTGGTCGGGGTGATGCCTCGACGGGTAATAAGAAGGCACGAGCGGATGATCGCCGTGTGGTCACATCAAGTGCGGGGTCGAAAGGGTGTGGCAAGTGTGGAAGGGACCACGGCGGGGAATGTAGGTTTGGGTCAAACTTATGCTTCAAATGTGGGAAGGCGGGGCACCTGGCAAGGGACTGTCGTATAGTCCGGTGCTATAACTGTGGTGAAGAGGGTCACGTAAGTAAGGATTGTAAGAAGTTGAGGGCTGAGAGTTCTGGGATGAAGAGAACTGGAGGTGAAGGACCGAGGGCGAGCGCCAGGGCATTTACCATGACACAGGAGGAAGCTAGGACAGACCCTGATGTCGTGTCCGGTACGTTTCTGGTGAACCAAACTTTAGCTTCTGTGCTATTTGATTCTGGTGCGAGTAGGAGTTTTATTTCTGCTGCTTTCTGTGCTAAGCTGCCTATTAGTAGTAGGCGTGTTGATGCGCCCTTTGATGTAGAAACTGCAATAGGTAAGTCTACCAGGATTTCGAAGACGATATAAAACTGCGAGGTGGAATTAGAAGGTCACAAGTTTCTTGTTAGACCGTTCGTGATGACCTTGGGTGGTTTTGATTTGGTTCTTGGGATGGATTGGTTGGCGGACTTCGAGGCGAACATTGTGTGTCGCAAGAAGATGATTCAGTTGACAGCGCTGGATGGAAGTTTGGTAACGGTTATGGTGATCGGGTTACTACGATCCCGAATGTGATCTCAATAGCGGTGGCGGGAAAGTGTATGAGGCGTGGATGTAGCGCCTACTTGGCTTATGTAAAGGATGTAGATGCACTAACACCACAACTGTCTGATGTACCTGTTGTGTGTGACTTTCCAAACGTATTCCCAGAAGATTTACCAGGGGTACCACCTGATAGAGAAATTGAATTTCAGATTGATCTGATACCGGGTGCCCAACCTGTTGCCAAGGCACCATATCGGTTAGCTCCGACGGAGATGAAAGAGTTGATGGAACAGTTGCAAGAGTTGCTTGATAAGGGGTTCATTAGACCGAGTATATCTCCTGGGGTGCTCCGGTCCTGTTTGTAAAGAAGAAGGATGGTAGTATGAGGATGTGCATTGACTACCGCGAGCTGAACAAGTGACGGTGAAGAACCGCTACCCCTTACCGAGGATAGATGATTTGTTCGATGAGCTTTAGGGTGCCAGTTGGTTTTCAAGAATAGATCTTCGGTCTGGCTATCATCAGTTGAAGGTAAAGGAACAAGATATCCCTAAAACAGCTTTCCGCACGCGCTATGGTCATTATGAGTTTCTTGTCATGTCCTTTGGTTTGACCAACGCGCCAGCTGCTTTTATGGATTTGATGAACCGTGTGTGTCGGCCTATGTTGGATAAATCAGTGATTGTGTTTATTGATGATATCCTGATTATTCGAAGAGCAAGATTGAGCATGCCGGTCACATTCGAGAGGTTCTGGAGACGTTGAGAAGGGAGAAATTGTATGCTAAATTCTCCAAGTGCGTGTTTTGGTTGCGCAAAGTTCAGTTTTTGGGTCATGTGGTGAATCCTGACGGGATTATGGTTGACCCGGCGAAGGTGGAGGCGGTTATGCAATGGAGGTCACCAAAGACGCCATTCGAGATCCGTAGTTTCTTGGGCTTGGCGGGCTACTATAGAAGATTCATCCAAGACTTCTCTAAGATTGCTTCTCCACTAACTAAGTGTTCCCGAAAGGATGTGAATTTGTATGGGGTCAAGCTCAAGAGAAGGCGTTCGAAGAGCTGAAGGCAAGATGACTCAAGCTCCTGTTCTGTCATTACCCGATGGAAGCGAAGATCTGGTGGTTTATTCTGATGCTTCCTACTTAGGGTTGGGGTGTGTGTTAATGCAGAGAGGGAAGGTTATAGCCTACGCATCCCGACAGTTGAAAGTTCATGAGGTTAATTATCCCACTCATGACTTGGAGCAAGCAGCCGTGGTCTTTGCGTTGAAAATCTGGAGGCACTACCTTTACGGGACGAAGTGCACCATATTCACGGACCACAAGAGTCTGAAGTACTTCTTCGAGCAGAAGGATCTGAACATGAGGCAGAGATGGTGGTTGGAACTTATAAAGGACTATGATTGTGAGATCCACTACCATCCGGGCAAGGCCAATGTAGTGGCGGATGCCCTTAGTCAAAAGGAAGGCCCGAACCGATTCGGGTGAAAGCTTATCAACTAATCATGACCTCTGATGTGATGAAGCAAATCAAGGAGTTTCAAGATGAGGCATTGAAAGAAGATCACCTTAACTCGGAAAGAATGAGAGGTCTGGTTGGGGAATTGGGTGAAAACACACTCGGTGTTAGAACTCGATTCGGTCGTGTGTGGATTCCTCGTTTTGGGGATTTATGGGTGAAGATTGTTGGATCCCGTATGCCCAAGACACATAGAACATTGATGTGGTTAGTACGTCATGATCCAAGTCGGGTCATACCCAATAACAAGCTTAGCAAACACCAATAATATTTATTTGATGATATGATCATGCAATTAAATATGAGCACCTAATTAGAAAATGGGTTTTCTAATTTAAAGAAATGAGAGATAGAACAAATTATATGGATAATTTGTTCATGAACTATTATTATTTACATTGTTATTTAAATGGTTAAATAACAACAAATAGTATATGTTCTTATGTTATACATTAAAAGGCTTTAATCATATAACATATCAACATCTTAATGTAATTAGTTGGTTTTATATTTTAGGGTGTATAAGTTATATAATTAAAAGGTTAATATATATACTTATCATGTAACTAATGAACATTAATAATGTGCCATATGTTACATACTTAAAAGGGTTAATTATGTAACAAGTCACTCAACTTTTAATGTGTTACAAGTATTTAAAAAAAAAGGTGAACTTGGGTTTTAAAAAGGGCTGAATTCGGCCCCCCCTTGGACTTCCCCATTTTTTTGTCTTGAAAATAGAACACTCATTAAGAGTGTGGTTGAGTGGAAGAGTGCAAGCATGATCCTCCTATCTCTCTCTCTTTTCACAGATGAACAACTAGAGAAAAGCTCCTCCTTCTCTCCTCATTCACGGCTGAAACAAGGGGTTTTGAATCCCTTTTGGTCGTTTTCTTGGGTATTCTAATGATCCAAGATATGCTCCTTCATTGGTATGAAGTAGAAATGGTTTTCTTTCTTCCACCCATTGAAGAACTCGGCTGGAAACAAGGTTCCAGCAGCATTGTTGTTCGTTTTGGTGCTTTAAATCCTAGCAAAGATGGTGTTTTCTTAGAGGCTTGTGGGTATGGACACTTGAGGACATCTACTTGGTGTTTTGGCCATTCAAGAGCAGCCCTTTCTTCACTCAAATCACGTTTTTAGCAGCCCTTATGGAAGGTGTTTCATTCAAATTTTCAGCAGCCTACAAAGGTAGTTTGTTGATGTTGTTTTGGTTGTTTCCTTCTCTTGATAGCTAGTTCAAACACATATGAATGATCCTTATGTTTTGGGTTTGTTGAAACAAAGTTATGAATTTAATTTTCTGAATACAAGATGATATTAATCTATTATTCGCTGCGTTTTTCAGTTTAAATGGTTAAACTAGTTTGTTAAAGGTCCAACAAACCCAACATTGGCATCTAGAGCCGATATGTGGATGAATAGCTTCATTTGTCCTTGTAAAATTGGTTTTATAGGACTTTAACAACCTAATAGGGGCTGTTTTGTGATGATATGATGATTCCCCAACCTTTTAAGGTTATATCATGCATGCTTATGATTAAACCTTGAAAGCATGACATCAAATGGTTGATTATATTATTTTGGACATAACCCTAAAGTTTTGGTTCATGTTGGCCAGAACTTTAAGGTTATAACAAGGGGTTCATTTAGTTCTTGAAATGATGTATATGGATACATGTTTTAGTGCATAACATAGCCTTGACCATGTGTGTTTTGGATTTGGTTGATTGTGGAATTGTCATGTTGGTTGTATTCATTTAAAAAGGTTGTAGTAATTTCTTTTGTTTAAGTATTTGGGTTGTAATTTATTTATTCATTTGGTTATGTAATAAATAGAATAGGTGCATTTCTTTATTAGAAAATGTATTAGGATATAATTTTGTAAAAGAAGATGCACAAGAAGAAGACCCAAAAGCAAGGACACAAAAGACATGGACACTTGAAGCATACGGATGCGGGTTCAAGTGGGAGTTCATGGACACTTAGAAGTGTCAATTTTAAACCCTTAGGAATGACCTTATGACAACACTTGTGATGGCAAACAAGTGTAGTCAACTTAGTGGCTATGCTTATGCGCATATGTTGTATGATTATGCTTGTTTGGTTGTTTGTGGTATGATTGTTATTTGATATTTGGATATGCATAACAAACTCATTAGCAAACTTAATAAGCTGAAAATTTATGGTTTCTAATCATTAATGGTTAATAAAAGGTTATTAAAAGGATTAATGATTTAATAAAAGAGGTTTTATTAAAAATAAACCATAGGATACTTGCATTTGAAAGCATACAAATACAAGGTACATCAAGTTTTCAAAGACCTGAATTAATGGAAACTTAAATCCCTTTTGGAAAAAAGTTTAACACCATCCTTTAACCCAACACTCGAATTACTTGAGAACTATTTGTGGGATAAGGTCACCTAACCACTTGTAGGGAACTTGTGTGTTTGAGGTGAATCTAACGTACTTGTGGGATAAAGGTCACCTAACCGCTTGTATGTGAAAACTCACACGTGGTGTAAGTAGGACGACTTGAATGGAACCTTGTGTATAGGGTCACCGAAGCATGGCGTACAATGGTGTTGATGGGATTAAACATGCCAACCAAACATAAGATGTTTAACCGATCTCATAAAGGCTAGAAGTTGCAAAAGGTTGCAATTGTCAAATGTTACCTACCTTGTTAATTTAAATAATGGGATAAAGGTCACCTAACCATTATTTGAATGTAACGTTGGATTCTAGATTTCAATTATTAATTGTCTATGAGACATAAAAGGGTATTATAATTAAAATGAATTTTTTAGAAATACTAATAAGAACTTTGTAAATTTTGTAGAATGGCCGCAAATAATAGTGCTACCACCCCGACCGTCCATACCTTATCACTGAGAACTTTTTTTAGAAAGGGATCGTCAGAACGACAACAACTTATGGACTCAATTTCGAAACTTGAGAATCGTTCTCAAGAATGAGTAAAGGCCTATGTCCTTGACGATCCCATGTCTCACCAACCAATGCTGTTGATGCTAAGGGCTTTTGACGATTGGCTTAGGCACAAAGGATTCTGTGCAAGATTCCTACCTCATGTTGGGAATATGATTCCTGAACTCCAAAAGGGTTTGAGCATCATAGGACATATGACATGATAATCTAGTTGAAGGAATGTTCCTTCAAAAAACTTTAGTAAGATTGCTTTGAAACGGTTCAAGCACTTTATAGCATGTCACATGGAAGAAAACCAATCGATATCATCTTATGAAGGATTCTGTGTGCCCAAGACAGTTAGAATATTGATGTGGTTAGTACGTTATGATCCAAGTCGGGTTATACCCAATAACAAGCTTAGCAAACACCAATTAATATATTTAATTGATGATAAGATCATGCAATTGAATATTTACACCAATTAGAAAATGGGTTTTCTAAATAAATGATATGAGAGGGAACAACTTATTAGGCTATTTTGTTCAATAATATTATTTGAAGTGTTATTTAAATTAGTTAGATGACACCAAATAATAATGAGAAATTACAACTTATAAGTTAAATGGTTAATTGTATAAGTTGTATATATGTATAAGTTGTATATAACTTGTACATACAATTAAATTGTTATTTCTATGTCTAGTTAACAAGACTTTTAATGTGTGATATTTGAAGGAGGGAACCCAAATTTAAACCTCCTTGGCCGTCCCCCCCTTTGATTTCTATTGGACCAAAATTGGTCTTGAACATAACCACATTAAGTAGTCTAGGTCACTTCACTTCTCAACAACCCACTCTCATTGCATGCAACAAAAACTTCTCTTTCTCTCTCAAAAGCTTCGAACCTGGCAGATTCCTTGGGAGTTTTTGAAGAGCAAGCTTTGTTGTGTTCTTGGTGATAATCTACCTAACAAGAAGGTGTATTGCAAGGGCTTGGGGTATAGACACTTGAGGACCTCTACACTTGAGTTCTTGGCCGATTTTAGCATCCCAAATCTCTCACTTTTGGTCGTTTTCTTGCTGCTCAAAGAGGTAGTAATCACAGCTCATTGTGGCTGTGATTTTATATATAGTTTTACTCATATTATAGCTCGTTAATTCACATATAATGATCCTTTTGATTTGGGTTTGTTTTACATCTTAAAAGATCACTAAGAACATGAAATTTTCAGCTTTTAAAATGGGTTTTAAAGCTATATTTATATCTGCTGCGTTTCCTGAAAGTTTAAATGGTTAAACTTAGATTTTGTGTTCTAGCAAACCCTTCAATGGCATCAAGAGCCGTTATGTGGATGACTTGCTTGTTTTGTCTTTAAAATTGGTTTTAAAGAATGATAATAAACTCATATAAGCTGATTTGGGGCTTCTATGTTTCTGTTTTGTTGAATCCCCAACTTTCAAGATTATATTATACATGCTTGTGATTAAATCTTGAAAGATATATATATGTTGATATGTTGTGTTATTTGGACAACATCTAAACCCGAATTTTTCAGTTTATGTTGGCTGAAAATTCATTGGTTTTAAGGGGATTCATAGTTATATTTTGGATGATATAATGGATGCTTGTTTTAGTGCATAACCTAGCCATTGACCTTGTGATTGTTTGGATGTTTGTAATGGTTGTATTCATTCATTCAATTGGGTTGTATTATTTGTTGTTTGTGCTTTGTTTCAAATGTAATTTATTTATTATTGGGTTGTAATAAATAGATTAGGTGTTTTCATTTTACTAGATATCTTGTATTAGGACTTTATATCTTGTAATATGAAGACATACACATTGGAAGCACAAAGGAAGGTCATGAAAGAAACATGGAGCATTTTGGATGCGGTTTCAAGTGGGAGGCTTTTGGATGTTTTCCATTTGCTTTGTTTGTGACCCTTAGGAATGACCTATGGACCACACTTGTGATGGCAAACAAGTGTGGACCACTTTAGATGCTATGTTATGCACAAATGCACATATGGTTGTTTATGTTTGGTTGATTGTTTGTTGTTTGATTGTTTGGTTGATATTTGGATATTCATAACAAACTCATTAACAAACTTAACAAGCTGAAAATTGATGGTTCTTAAAAGTTTAAATAAAGTTACTAAAATGGTTTAATGATTTTAAAGATTAAAATAGGTTTAATCTAAGAACCATAGGGTACCTTGTATTTGAAAGCATGCAAATACAAGTACATAGAGTTTTCTAAACTAGAATTTTGGAACCTCTAACCTTTTTTTTACAAACAAGATCAACACCGTCCTTTTACACAACACTTGAGTCACTTGGGAACTCTTAGTGGGATAAAGGTCACCTAACCATTTTGAGAGAACTTGTGACTTGAGGTGAGAATGCCTTATTTGTGGGATAAAGGTCACCTAACCACTTATTTTGGCAAACTCACACGTAGGTGTAAGTAGGGTATCTTGGTTTGCAAACCATGTCAAATGGATCACCTACGATGTGGTTTCCAAATGGTGTTGATGGGATTAACATGCCGACTTTACATATGATGTTTCAAGTCGATCCCATATTTCTAGAAATTGCAAATGGTTGCAATCGTCAAACGTTGACCACCTTATTAATTTAAATCGTGGGATAAAGGTCACCTAACCACAATTGAATGTAATGTTGGGTTCTAGACTTTAATATAAAAATGACCTTAAAAGGCATTAATTATTAAAATAACAATATCGAAAATACTAAAATAGATCTTTGTTAAATTTTGTAGATGGCCACAAATAATGAAAATCATGATAACTCATCCGCGTCCAACAATCATTACGAGCGATCCTCCAAAAGGAACGTCTAAATCATAACAACTTTATTGATTGGTACCGAAACTTGAGAATCGTTCTCAAGCAAGAGAAAAGATCATATGTTTTAGACGACCAATCCCCCGTCTCATGCTAGCGAGCATGACTCCGGATCTCCAAAAGGAATATGAACATCACGGAGCTTACGACATGATACCCAACTGAAGGAAACGTTCCAACAACAAGCAAGGGTTGAGCGCTTCGAAACGGTTCGAGCACTCCATGCATGTCGTATGGATGACAACCAATCTGTTTCATCTTATGTACTTAAGATGAAAAGTCATATTGACCGCTCGAGAGGCTAAATTGTCCCGTCTCGAAGGAATTGGCCACGGATTTGATCCTCAATGGCCTTACCAAGAAGTTCGAGACATTCGTGTTGAACTACAACATGAATGCATGGGACAAAAGCATTGGTGAGCTTCACTCAATGCTCAAAACGGCCGAGGCGGCCATGGGAACAATAAAAGGGTTTTACCCGTTCTCACCATCAATGAAGGTGGGAACAATAAAAGGCCTCGTCCCGCACCCAAGGCAAAGGTTGCTAAGGGTAAGGGACCCGCTTGGGGAAAAGGGAAAGGGGTGGCAAGGATGCCACCCAAACCACAAGAGAAAAAGCAAAAGGTTGCTACTAACGACCCATGCTTCAAGTGTGGGGAGATTGGACATTGGGCAAGGAATTGTCCTGTCCATCTCCAAGAGTTGAAAGCAAAGTGGGATGCCGGGCAGACCTCAGGTACAATATACATGATCCATATTGATTTAAACATGATATCCTCTAACACATGGGTATTAGATACCAGATGTGGAACTCACATTTGCAATTTGTTGCAGGGGTTCAAAAGAAGTAGTGACTTCAAGAAAGGGGATGTAAGCCTCTACATGGGCAATGGGGCTAAAGTTCAAGTTGAAGCCCGTGGTGACTACATCTTGAAACTTCCAAATGGTTTGGAAGTGATTTTGAACAATGTTTTGTATGCTCCTAGTTTGACTAGAAATATTATCTCTGTAGCCCTGTTAAAACAATTTGGATATGTATTATCATTTGTTGAAAAAGATATTCATGTTTCTTTTAATGGTATGTTCTATTTTAAAGCTATTCCCATTAATGGTATTTATGAATTGGTTCATGAAAATACTTTAAATAGCTCATTGTACCAAACTAACACCAAGAAACTCAAGTTGGACTTGAGTGATACCTATCTTTGGCATTGTCGTATTGGCCATATAAACAAGAAACGTTTACAAACACTACAAAAGAATGGTATTTTAAAAACAAATGAATGTGATTCATTTGACATTTGTGAATCTTGTTTACAAGGTAAAATGACTAAGACACCCTTTAGTGGAACTAACGAAAGGGCAAAAGATCTATTAGGAATCATACATTCGGATGTATGTGGTCCTTTTAAGCCAATGACTAGGAATGGTGAAAGATACTTCATTACCTTTACCGAAGATTATAGTCGCTATGGGTATGTGTACTTATTAAGGCACAAAGATGAAGCTTTTGAAATGTTCAAAATCTTCAAGAATGAAGTAGAAAATCAACTTAACAAGTCAATTAAAGTTCTCCGTACAGATAGAGGAGGTGAATACCTGAGTGATGCTTTTCAAGATCATCTTAGGAGTTGTGGGATTGTTTCACAACTCACTCCACCTGGAACACCACAACATAATGGTGTGTCTGAGAGGAGGAATCGAACCTTATTGGATATGGTTCGATCTATTATGGCTAGAAGCACATTACCTCTATCATTTTGGGGTTTCGCTCTGCTCTCCGCGGCCCGTATTCTAAATATGGCCCCAACCAAAAAGGTGGAAAGGACACCCTTTGATATATGGCATGGAAGAGTTCCATCCCTATCATACTTAAGGTTTGGGGATGTGAGGCTTATGTTAAGACTCCCACCCCAAACAAATTGGAAGTCCGATCCACCAAGTGTATCTTTGTTGGATATCCTAGATTCTATGGGATATTATTTCTATGATTCATTGGAACAAAAAGTGTTTGTTGCCAGAAAGGGTGAGTTCTTAGAAACAAAGTTCCTTATGGAAGGAGCTGGAAGTAGAACAGTGGACCTTGAAGAAGATCAAGAACCACAACCCTATGCACGTTTGGTTGAAACTAGCACTCAACATGAGGATGTTGAGGATGATCAAGGGGGTGATCAATACACACAAAACGTTCGAAGAAGTGGTAGAATTAGTAATCCACCTGAAAGATACGGATTTTTCATGGATGGATGCTATGTGGTAGATTCAGATGAGCCAACCACATACCATAATGCAGTGTCCAATTCGGATTGTGACAAATGGCTTGAGGCCATGAACGTTGAGATGCAATCCATGTATGACAATCAAGTTTGGGAACTTGTTGTACCACCTCTTAATTCCAAGGTAGTTGGAAGTAAGTGGGTTTTCAAGAAGAAAACCGATATGCATGGAAACTTGGATACTATAAAGCTAGACTTGTAGCGAAGGGTTTCACTCAAACTCAAGGGGTTGATTATGATGAAACCTCTCACCTGTTGCGATGCTAAAGTCTATAAGAATATTGTTTGCCATAGCTGCTCATTATGATTATGAGATTTGGCAAATGGATGTCAAAACCGCTTTCCTAAATGGATATCTTGAGGAAGATGTCTATATGGTTCAGCCTGAAGGTTTTGTGGATCCAAAACATCCTAATAAAGTATGCAAGTTAAAGAAATCAATCTATGGATTGAAACAAGCATCGAGAAGCTGGAATCACCGTTTTGATGAGGAAGTAAAGAAATTTGGCTTCATCAAAAACGCTGATGAGGCTTGTGTGTATAAGAAGGCTAGTGGGAGCACAATAACTTTCCTAGTATTGTATGTTGATGACATACTACTATTTGGAAATGACATTCCAACCCTGGAAGGTGTAAAAACCTGGCTTGGAAGTTGTTTTTCATTAAGGATCTTGGTGAAGCCGCCTATATTCTGGAATAAAGATCTATAGGGATAGATCAAGGCGGTTAATTGGTTTGAATCAAGTGCGTACATTGATAAAATCTTGAAAAGTTCAAGATGGAAAACTCTAAGAAAGGTACCGTACCTATTCAAAGAGGAACAATATTGAGTACGACTCAATGTCCTAGCTCAAAGGATGAGCAAGATAAAATGAAGGCAATCCCATACGCATCAGCTATTGATCCATCATGTATGCGATGATATGCACTCGACCGGACGTGTCATGCGCTTGAGCATGACAAGTCGTTACCAGCAAATCCTGGAAACAGTCATTGGATGGCTGTTAGAACATACATAAATACCTAAGGAGGACAAGAGATATGTTCCTGATCTATGGATCTGGTGATGAGGAGCTCGTTGTAAAAGGTTACACGGATGCGAGTTTCCAAACCGATCGTGACGATTCACGGTCACAACCGGATACATTTTCATTCTGAATGGAGGAGCTGTCTCTTGGAAGAGCTCCAAGCAGGATGTGGTGGCTCTATCAACTACAGAATCAGAATACGTCACCGCCTCATTGGCAGCTCAAGAAGCTGCATGGTTGAAGAAATTCATTGCCGATCTAGGGGTTATCCCTTCCATTCAGGACCCCTAGAGATTTTTGTGACAACGAGGGTGCGATTACTCAAATCAAGGAACCTCGTGCTCATCAAAAGACTAGGCACATTGAGCGGAGATTCAACTACATACGAGATGAAGTTGAAAAGGGAAAGATATGTATTCGCAAAGTTCACACGGATCAAAACATTGCGGATCCTCTCACGAAGCTCCTTGAAAAGGCAAAGCATGAAGGTCATACTTGTGCCATGGGACTTCGATATTCCAGTGATTGGATTTGATCTGTAAAATTTTTATTTGGATATGTGGAACTCTATATTATTTGAATAACAATTATTTGGTTATAGTGTTTCAATTAATGTTCCTATTTAGCATGTTTTATCCATGAGTAAAATGTTTACTCTAAAATGTCCGTAGTCGCTCATACTTGTGGGAACAAGTGTGAGAGTAAGATTATTATGAACTTGGATTGGTTGATATTCATAAGGATGAATATAGAGCAATGGGTTGCTACAAGGTTTGTAGATATTTGTGGGACACAAATATTGGACTAACCCGCATCTCAAATTTTACTACATGGAATCTTAATGATTGATCATAAGTAAATTTGAGTAAAGGCGAATATCATTTGGTATCCTCCGACCTGAGATACATATTGAGTTTTGATATTCACTAAGTATTATACCTTGAACTAATTCTTCATTGTCCTGAAATAGTGGACAGTACATAAGGGTATGTTCAGATATAACACGAAGTGTTTGTGAGAAACGTATGTAGTCAAGATGGAATTTGTTCCTCTTATTCGTTGAGAGTTAGATGTCTAAGGCCTGATTAAGTTAAATCAACAAGGAATGATCATTCTGTGTCCTTGGATTTAACATGACATCTGTAACAAAAGGATAGATGATTAATTCACCTAAATCATTTCAAGTAGGGTACTTGAAAGAGATGATGTTATTGAATGGCTATAAGTCATGCGTATTAATTAGTAAACCGTTGTTAGGCGGAATTTACTGCTTGCATCAATCTTCTATGAATTTGGGCATGTGGGAGATTGAAGGATTCTGTGTGCCCAAGACAGTTAGAATGTTGATGTGGTTAGTACGTTATGATCCAAGTCGGGTTATACCCAATAACAAGCTTAGCAAACCCAATTAATATATTTAATTGATGATAAGATCATGCAGTTGAATATTTACACCAATTTAGAAAATGGTTTTCTAAATAAATTGATATGAGAGGGAACAACTTATTAGGATATTTTGTTCAATAATATTATTTGAAGTGTTATTTAAATTAGTTAGATGACACCAAATAATAATGAGAAATTACAACTTATAAGTTAAATGGTAATTGTATAAGTTGTATATAACTTGTACATACAATTAAATTGTTATTTGTATGTCTAGTTAACAAGACTTTTAATGTGTGATATTTGAAGGAGGGAACCCAAATTTAAACCTCCTTGGCCGTCCCCCCCTTTGATTTCTATTGGACCAAATTGGTCTTGAACATAACACACATTAAGTAGTCTAGGTCACTTCACTCACTCAACAACCCACTCTCATTGCATGAAACAAAACTTCTCTCTTTCTCTCTCAAAAGCTTCGAACCTGGCAGATTCCTTGGGAGTTTTTGAAGAGCAAGCTTTGTTGTGTTCTTGGTGATAATCTACCTAACAAGAAGGTGTATTGCAAGGGCTTGGGGTATAGACACTTGAGGACCTCTACACTTGAGTTCTTGGCCGATTTTAGCATCCCAAATCTCTCACTTTTGGTCGTTTTCTTGCTGCTCAAAGAGGTAGTAATCACAGCTCATTGTGGCTGTGATTTTATATATAGTTTTACTCATATTATAGCTCGTTAATTCACATATAATGATCCTTTTGATTTGGGTTTGTTTTACATCTTAAAAGATCACTAAGAACATGAAATTTTCAGCTTTTAAAATGGGTTTTAAAGCTATATTTATATCCGCTGCGTTTCCTGAAAGTTTAAATGGTTAAACTTAGATTTTGTGTTCTAGCAAACCCTTCATCTTATATATTCTTAAGATGAAAAGCCACATTGATAGCCTCAAGATGCTTAACTTTCCTGTCTCAAAGTAGTTGGCCATGGATTTGATCCTTGATTTCCAAACTAAAGGTTTGAGACAATCATAATAAACTGTAATATGAATGGGTGGGACAAGAGCATCGGTGAAATTCACGCAATGCTCAAAGCAACCGAGGCAGGGATGGGTAGAGAGGTTCTACCTATTCTCTCGATCAATGAGGAAGGCTATAAGAAATGGCCGATCCCGATCCCAAGGCAATTATTGCCAAAAGATATAGGAATACATCAAAGCAAAGGTTAAAGCGAAACCTCAAAACCTAAGCTTATGAAGCCTAAGGTAAAGGAGAACGATCCATGCTTTGAGTATGGAGAGATAGGACAATAAAAAGGAATTGTCCCTCCTATCTCATGGAGTTGAAAAATAAGAGGAATGCTGGGCAAACCTCAAATACAATTTTCATGATTCACATTGTATTAAATGTCATTTCTTCAAACACATGGGTATTGGATACCCGATGTGAGACTCATACTTGCAATTGTTGCAAAGGGGTTCAAAAGAAATGTACGCTTCAAGGAAGGAACTCTATTTTGAGACTTTCAAATGGTTTGGAAGTTGTTCTCAAAACATTTTGTATGCACCTAGTTTGACTAGGAAGATAATTATGTTTCCTATTAAAACAATATGGTCATGATTTAAAGTTTGTAAATAATGGTATTAAGTTTTATGGATGATGTATTTCATTTGAAGGATATGACTTTTAATGATATTCATGAATTAGTTCATGATAATTTGTCCTATAATAACTCATTATACACATTAAGCACCAAGAAACTTAAAATGGGTTTAAGTTATTATCTTTGACATTGTCATCTTGGTCACATAAATAAATTGGATTCAAACACTTCAAAAGAATGGTCTTTTGGAAACAAATTAAAATGTTTCATTTGATAAGTGTGAACCAAAAGACTTATTGGGAATGATACATTTGGATGTATGTGTTCCTTTAAGACAATGACAAATTGGTGAAAGATACTTCATTACTGTTACCGATGATTACAGTCGTTATTATGGTGTGCACTTGATGAACATAAGAATGAGCTTTTGAAATGATCAAAATCTTTGATAATGAAGTTGAAAATCAACTCTACATAACTATCTAAGTTCTTCATTCTGATAAAGGAGAAACTGAACCCTATTTGGATATGGTTGAATTTATTATGGCTATGAGCTTACCACCTTTATCATTTTGGGTTTTCGCATTGCTCTCTGAGGCTCATATTATGAATATGACCCGGACAAAGAAAGTGAATATTAGTTGAGAAGCCACAGAGACTGTATGGGATACTGTTTCTTTGACTCAACGGAGCAAAAGTATTTATTGCTCGAAAGGCTAAGTTCTTGGAAACCGAGTTCTTTATGGAGGAATGACGTATAGAATTGTGGAACTTGATAATGATCAAAATCCACAAGCCGGTACATTTTTGTTTGACACTAGCTACCAACAAGAGGTTGTTGATGATGATCAAGAGGTTGATAAATACACACAAAACGTTCACAAATCTGGTAGAGTTAGTATTCAATCCGAAAGATATGGATATTCCATGAATGGATGCTATGTGGTTGACCCCTGTAGGCTAACCATATACAAAAATGCTATGTCCAATTTGGATTGAAACAAGCATCAAAAGGTTGTGTATATATGAAGCTAGTGGGAGCATAATTGTATTCTTAGTGTTGTATGTTGATGACACACTACTATTTGGAAATGATATTCCAACCATGGTAGGTGTTAAAACCTACCTTGGAATATGTTTTCCCATATAAGATCTCGTTTAAGCCGCCCATGTTTTGGAATAAGGATCTATAAGGATAGATCGAGGTGGTTGACAGATTTAAACCAATTGCATATATTGATAAAATCATGAAAAGGTTCAAGATGGAAAACTCTTAGAAAGGTATGGTACCTATTCAAAGAGGGACAATGTTGACTACGTCTCAATGTCCAAGCTCATGGGATGAGCAAGATCGAATGAAGGATATCCCATACGCATCTGCTATAGGATCCATCATTTGTGTCATGATATGCACTAGACCGGACGGGTCATGCTTATTAAGTATGACAAAGAAGATACAATAGAAATAACCATTGGATGGTTGTTAAAAGTATATTGAAATACCTTAGTAGGACTAAGGATATGTTTCTAATATATGGATCTGTTGAAGAGGAAGTCGTAGTAAAGGGTTCACGGATACGGACTTCCAAAACTGATCGAGATGATTCTCAATCACAATTGGGTGTACTTCCATTATGAATGGAGGAGAGGTATCCTTGAAATGTTCAAAGCAGGATACGGTAGCATTGTTCACTATAAAATCCGAATACATAGCCACTTCATTGGCAGCTTTGGAAGCTGCATGGATAAGTTTATCCATTGCTTATCTAGGGGTGGTCTCTACCTTCAAGACCCCCTAGAAATCTTTGGTAATTAAGTGGGTGGGATTTCTCAAATCAAAGAACCCCGTACTTAGCAAAAGACTAAGCACCTTGAGAAGAGATTCAACATCATAAGGCATGTAGTTGAAAAGGGGTAAAGATATGTACTCGTAAAGTTCATAAATATCAAAACATTACGGATCCACTCACGAAGCTCCTTGTGAGGGCAAAGTATGAGGGTTATACTTGAGCCTTAGGACTTTGATATTCTAGTGATTGGAATTGATCTGTTTAGTATTTAAAGTATGGAACAATTGTAATTTTAACTCTTTTATATGTTTGAGTTACGTTCCCCTTTAGCATGTTTATATCCATGAATATATTTATTATTCTAAATGTCCGTAGTCGGTCATATTTGTGGGAACAAATATGAACGTAAGACTATATGAACATGGATTGGTAGATATTCATAAGGCATGAATATAGAGCAATTGGTTGCTGCCAAGGTTCATAAATATTCGTGGGATACGAATATTGGACTGACCCGCGTCTCAAATCTTACTACATGGAATCTTATTGATTGATCATAAGTAAATTTGAGTAAAGGAAAATATCATTTGGTATCCTCCGACCTGAGATACATATTGGGTTTTGATATTACCAAGTGTTATACCCTGAGCTACTTCTTTGCTGCTCTGAAATAATGGTCAGTACATAAGGCTATGTTTAGGTATAACATAAGGTGATTTTCAGAAACGTATGTAGTCAAGATGGAATTTGTTCCTCTTATTCGTTAAGAGCAAGATGTCTAAGGCCTGATTAAGTTAAATCAACAAGGAATCATTCTGTGTCCTTGGATTTAACATGACATCTGAAACAAAAGGATAGATGATCGATTCACCTAAATCATTTCAAGTTTGGAACTTGAAGGGGATGATGTTATTGAATGGCTTTAAAGTCATGCGTATTAAGGGTAGTAAACCATTGTTAGGCGGTATTTACTGGTTGCATCAATCGCCTATGAATCTTGTGCAAGTGGGAGATTGTTGGATCCTGTATCCCCAAGACACATAGAACATTGATGTGGTTAGTGCGTCATGATCCAAGTCGGGTCATACCCAATAACAAGCTTAGCAAACACCAATAAATATTTATTTGATGATATGATCATGCAATTAAATATGAGCACCTAATTAGAAAATGGGTTTTCTAATTTAAAGAAATGAGAGATAGAACAAATATATGGATAATTTGTTCATGAACTATTATTATTTACATTGTTATTTAAATGGTTAAATAACAACAAATAGTATATGTTCTTATGTTATACATTAAAAGGCTTTAATCATATAACATATCAACATCTTAATGTAATTAGTTGGTTTTATATTTTAGGGTGTATAAGTTATATAATTAAAAGGTTAATTATATATATCTTATCATCTAACTAATGAATATAATAATATGCCATATGTTACATAATTAAAAGGGTTAATTATGTAACAAGTCCACTCAACTTTTAATGTGTTACAAGTATTTTAAAAAAAAATAGGTGAACTTGGGTTTGAAAAAGGGCTGAATTCGGCCCCCCCTTGGACTTCCCCATTTTTTTTTCTTGAAAATAGAACACTCATTAAGAGTGGTTTGAGTGGAAGAGTGCAAGCATGATCCTCCTATCTCTCTCTTTTCACAAGATGAACAACTAGAGAAAAGCTCCTCCTTCTCTCCTCATTCACGGCTGAAACAAGGGTTTTTGAATCCCTTTTGGTCGTTTTCTTGGGTATTCTAATGATCCAAGATATGCTCCTTCATTGGTATGAAGTAGAAATGGTTTTCTTTCTTCCACCCATTGAAGAACTCGGCTGGAAACAAGGTTCCAGCAGCATTGTTGTTCGTTTTGGTGCTTTAAATCATAGCAAAGATGGTGTTTTCTTAGAGGCTTGTGGGTATGGACACTTGAGGACATCTACTTTGGTGTTTTGGCCATTCAAGAGCAGCCCTTTCTTCACCCAAATCACGTTTTTAGCAGCCCTTATGGAAGGTGTTTCATTCACATTTTCAGCAGCCTACAAAGGTAGTTTGTTGATGTTGTTTTGGTTGTTTCCTTCTCTTGATAGCTAGTTCAAACACATATGAATGATCCTTATGTTTTGGGTTTGTTGAAACAAAGTTATGAACTTTTAATTTTCTGATTACAACATGATATTAATCTATTATTCCGCTGCGTTTTCTCAGTTTAAATGGTTAAACTAGTTTGTTAAAGGTCCAACAAACCCAACAAAGATAATGGATGAAGCCCACAAGACTCGATACTCCATTCATCCCAGTGCCACGAAAATGTACCATGACATGAAGAAAGATTATTGGTGGCCGGGTATGAAGCGTGACATCGTGGAGTATGTGAGTAAGTGCCTTACTTGCTTACAAGTGAAGGCAGAGCATCAAAAGCCGTATGGGAAGACCCAACCTTTGGATATACCGGAATGGAAGTGGGAGCACATCACCATGGACTTCATTACGAAGCTGCCACGTACTCCGAAAGGGTATGATGCCATATGGGTGATAGTTGATCGTCTGACGAAGAGCGCTCATTTTCTACCGATCCGCGAGACGTATTCATCTGAGAGGTTGGCTGATCTATTCATCAGGGAAATTGTAACTCGTCATGGTGTGCCGGTGTCTATTGTGTCTAATCGCGACACTCGGTTTACATCTAAATTTTGGAAGAAATTCCATGATGCTATGGGGACGAGGTTACATATGAGCACGGCTTATCATCCCTAAACCGATGGTCAGTCAGAAAGAACCATTCAGACATTGGAAGACATGCTGCAGGCATGTGTGATCGATTTTGGTGGAAGTTGGGATGACCACTTACCGTTAGCCGAATTCTCATACAACAGCTATCATGCCAGCATTGGTATGCCACCATATGAGATGCTATACGGTAGGAGATGCAGAACACCCGTTTGTTAGGGTGATATTGGTCAGAAGGAATTGGGGAGCGTCGAGGTAATCGAGGCTACGACAAAGAAGCTTGAAAAGATTAAAGCCTTCATGAAGGCAGCCAAAGATAGACAGAAGTCGTATGCCGATAAGCGACGTAGGCCAATTGAGTTCCAGTGGGTGACCGGGTGATGTTGAAGGTCTCACCTTGGAAGGGTATTATCCGATTCAGAAAGCGGGGCAAGTTGAGCCCCAGGTATATAGGCCCTTTCCGAATCATTGCTCGAGTAGGAAAGGTGGCCTATAGATTGGAGTTGCCAGATGAGTTAAGTGGGATTCACCCGACATTCCATGTATCTCATCTGAGAAAGTGTATAGCTGATGAAGACATGATTGTTCCACTGGAGGACATTGAAATAGATGAAAGGCTCAATTATGTGGAGCAACCAGTGGCAATCATCGATCGTAAAGAATAGAGGCTAAGGAATAAAGTGGTTCCTCTTGTGCGTGTACAGTGGAAGCACAGGAAGGGATCCGAGTCAACGTGGGAGACTGAGGAAGAAATGAGAGAACATTATCCACGTTTGTTCGACGAATAACAGGTTTCGGGGACGAAACCTATTTAACGGGGGTGGACTTGTAACACCCGAATATTTATTAATATGAAGCCGGTGAAGAAAAAAAAAAATAAAGTTCAAAAGTCGAGGGACCAAACTCGCCAACGAAGAAAAGTTGGGAAATGTGGTGATATTAGTAGGGAGAGGGCAGCCCACTCTCCCCACACACCCCACATTTTAGCTTCATAAAGAGAAGAAGAGAGAAGAAGAGAAAAAGAGGAAAAGTTGGTTCGGGTCGCCAAAATCATCGTGAAGCAAGCTAAATCGAAGCTCTTGTCGTTGTGCTCGTTTATGTGAGTTCTAGAACCCCACTTTTACTTGTTTTCAAACGATTTTGGGGCTGGAAAGCATAAAAACCCGTTTTTGTATGTGTATGTGTTTGACCCATTTGGGTGTGATGTGTGTGATGCGTTTCGTGTATGTTTCCGCGCGTGTGTGT
>JACCIX010000306.1:45000-66036 GCA_025506515.1 Flaveria trinervia
ATAAAATACACATACAATGGTATATTAATACCATTCATAACATGAAATCATGCTCCAACAGAAACACTTACATGAACACTCTATATAACACATTAACGCAATGAACCTATGCCAAAACCAAGTGATGTACATCCATGTAGCCTGCATACTAAAACCATACATCTATCTCCAAATGGCATCCTATACCTAAAACACTATGTATGCATATGCATATGCATTACAAAATCACGCAACCCATACCATATACTAAAGAACCCACACATAACAATACATACACATGCAGATTCACGCACCCAAACATCACCACACACTCACGCACACATCATCACGCACACACACACACATCATCATACACACTCACGCACACATACATACAAACTGCAGAAAATGCATATATATATATATATATGCGCACAACCACATGCACACTAAATACATAAAATCGCATGCATACGTACATATATTAAAACACAACCACATTCATCACCTACATACATACAATCGCATGCATACGTACATATTCATACAAACTTCACACATCGCAGAACCACACCATACGTGCATTGTCGGGCCACACGCACGTACGTGATCAATATATACATACACGCACACATGCTATAGTTGACGGAACTGCCGGTGGCCTCCCAACCGAGCCTGACGCCACCCGGTTGACTCATTAAGGCCACCCGCTTGACCCAACCCGAGCATGGTACCCGAACGCAAAAACGTAGCTTAACAACAAAGAAAAGAATGAGAAATCTAACCGAACACGCTGCGAAACAGCTTCGATGATGTCGTAGGCTACCGGAGCGACAACGTTTGCCGGATGTATGATGGTTGTTGAGAGGAGGATTGCCGGCGGTGAGTGACTTGTCGAGTTGTGGTCGATCGAAGGTTGAAGAGGGATGACGACAGCAGGTCCTTTGCGGTTTTAGGGTTTGTGAAATCGGGTAAATGAAAGGGGAACCGTGGGTGAGGTTTATAGCCTCAAACACTTTTATAAAAAATGTGACAAATGGTCCTTCCAATTAATGTAAGTGGCATTTCGAATTGGTTAACTTTAGTTAGTTTGGAGTTAACTAATTTAGAGTCATTAAAAATAATAATTTGGTAAATTTTAAATTAATTGAGAGATTAGATAACGGAAGTGGTTGTTGTTAACCAGAAAACACGGGGTGTCACATCATCCCCTTGTTGAAGGGAATTTCGTCTCGAAATTGAAAGAAAATATATCTTAAAATAATACCTTAGGAGGTTGATGCTTGATCTTTGAACAACTGTGGGTATTTCTTCTTCATTTGATCCTCGCGTTCCCAGGTAAACTCCGGGCCATGCTTTGAGTTCCATCTAACGCGCACAATTGGAATCTTACTACGCCTTAGGGTTTTGATTTCTCGATCCATAACCTCAACTGGTTCCTCAATGAAACGAAGCTGTTCATCAATCTCCAGTTCCTCTAGTGGAACGACGAGTGAGTCATCATTTAAACACTTCCTCAGATTAGACACGTGAAACACGTTATGTATTCCACTTAGCTCTTCTGGTAAATTCAGCTGGTAGGCTACTGGACCAAGCCGTTTGACAATCTCAAACGGTCCAACGTATATGGGATTTAGTTTGCCACGCTTTCCAAAGCGTATTACTCCCTTCCAGGGTGAGACTTTTAGGAGTACTTTATCACCAATCTGGAATTCTAATGGTTTACGACGCTTGCCGGCGTAACTCTTTTGTCGATCACGTGCTCCCGCCATACGGTTACGTATCTGCACGAACTTCTCAGTCGTCTCGTGCACAAGCTTAGGACCTGTAATTTGGCTTTCTCCAACTTCTGCCCAACAGATAGGTGATCGGCACTTACGTCCATACAGTGCCTCAAATGGTGCTGCCTTGATTGAGGTGTGATAACTGTTATTATAGGAGAACTCAACCAATGGTAAATGAGTTTCCCAATTACTGCCAAAATCGATCACGCAGGCACGTAACATGTCTTATAATGTCTGGATTGTACGCTCACTTTTACCATCGGTTTGCGGATGATACGCAGTACTCATATCCAGCTGCGTTCCCAATGATCGTTGTAATGATTGCCAGAAGTGAGAAGTGAATCGAGCGTCACGATCAGATATGATAGACACTGGTACGCCATGCCGGGAAACTATTTCTCTTAGATAAATCCGTGTTAACTTATCCATCCGATCCGTCTCTCGGATCGCTAGGAAGTGAGCGGATTTTGTTAGGCGATCTACTATAACCCATATGGTATCGCATCCGCTGGGAGTTCTTGGTAACTTCGTAACGAAGTCCATCGAGATCTGCTCCCATTTCCAAACTGGGAGTTCCGGTTGTTGAAGTAAACCAGATGGCCTCTCATATTCCACCTTAACCTTGGAGCAAGTTAAACATTTGCTTACATAGGTGGCAATCTCAGCTTTCATGTTAGGCCACCAATAACACTCTTTCAGATCATGGTACATTTTATCTGAACCCGGATGAACTGAGTAGCGTGACTTATGAGCTTCATCCATTACCAGTTCTCGTAAATTCCCGTATTGCGGTATCCAGATCCGTTCCATGAAATAACGGATTCCATCCGTCTTGGTCTCTAATTGTTTCTCCATACCTCGCATGTATTCTACTTTTAGGTTCTCAACTCTCAAGGCCTCAGACTGGGCAGCCTTGATTTGTTCTGGTAGGTCGGAGTGAATGGTCAATTGTAATGCACGTACTCGACGAGGTTTAGGGGTATCTTTTCGACTGAGGGTGTCGGCTACCACATTGGCTTTACCGGGTGATACTTAATGGCACAGTCGTAATCATTGAGTAGTTCTAGCCATCGTCGTTGCCGCATATTCAGCTCTTTTTGGTCATATATGTGCTGGAGGCTCTGTGGTCTGTATAGATCGTGCACTTAGTTCCATAAAGGTAGTGCCTCCAAATCTTCAAAGCAAACACTACAGCTCCTAGTTCTAGATCATGCGTTGTGTAGTTCTTCTCGTGTACCTTAAGTTGTCTAGACGCATAAGCAATGACATTGCTGCGTTGCATCAACACACATCCCAAACCCTGGATGGATGCGTCACAATATACAACAAAGTCATCTGTTCCTTCTGGCAAGACTAGGATCGGTGCACTGCAAAGCTTGTCCTTAAGTGTCTGAAATGCTGATTCCTCTGGCTGCCCCATTTGTAGATGGTTCCCTTGTGAGTTAGGGCAGTTAGAGGTTGTGCTAACTTTGAGAATCCCTCGATAAATCGTCTGTAATAACCTGCCAAGCCAAGGAATTGTCACACCTCAGTAGGCGTTTTTGCTGCAGGCCATTCTTTGATTGCTTTAATCTTTGAAGGATCTACATGTATACCCTTTTCGTTCACCACATGACCAAGAAACTGCACTTCTCGCATCCAGAAGTCACATTTTGAGAACTTTGCATACAATTGTTCATTTTTCAACAATTCCAGAATGATCCTCAGATGTTCCTCGTGATCTTCCTTATTCTGAGAGTAGATCAGTATGTCATCAATGAAGACAATGACAAACTTATCCAAGTAAGTGTTGGACCAAAAGAACCAATGAGCCAAGATCAGAAAACCTCTAAGTCCCACACGGTATCACAACAACTGCTGAAAGCCTCATCAGTAGTTTGACAAGTGCTGAAGACTTCAACAGCTGAAGAGTTCACAAGTGCTGAAGATCAACAACTGATGTACAAAGTCTGAAGACAAAGACTGAAGACATCAGCTGATGATATCTACTGAAGTCATCAGCTGATGAAACGCCTGAAGGTCAAAGTCTGAAGATCAAGTACTGAAGCCTCAGTAGTTTGTCACAACTGCTGAAGAGTACTTCTTCAGTAGTTGTGATATCAGTAGTTTTATGTTTTATGTTTCAGTAGTTTTGTAAAACGACTGAAGAGCTTGTTCTTCAGTCGTTGTAGTTTCAGTAGTTTTATGTTTTTCAGTTGTTGTAAATGAGATGTTTAACACTTAGGAACATTTGTAAGAAGATGTCAGTTGTTGACATCTTCAGTAGTTGTTAAACATCAGTAGTTATAAAACGGTTACATGTCACTTTCAAGTGACATCAGCCTACGTCATTCTTTTCTTTATAAGGAAAGATGACTCACTGTAATCGTGCCTTTGAGGCCGACAATCCTAATGCAATATTCCTTTTGTCGGATATTTCTCTCTTTATAACAAAATTCTTTTATCGTTTTATATCAATTGTTCTTGTTGAATTTGTCTAATTCTGAGCTAATCCGCTGCTAAATCTGTTCAATCGATTAAACCAAGGGCTGAGATCCTAACAAATGGTATCAGAGCCAGGTAATCATTGATCGATCTAACAATTGATCATTGAAACTGTTCAATCGCTCTAAGTTTAATCGAATTAGCAAATTCGCAAGGATCTGTTATAGAGATTGAGAGTGTATCGCTTCTGGCCGTTTATTTGAGGTTCTGTGTGGTTTTGAGCTAAATTATTGTGTTTTTACTTGAATCTGTCTGATTTTCCACAATGACTACTTCTTCTAATGATCCTTTCAATACTGGATCCTCTACCAAGCCTCCGATCTTGGTGAGGAATGAGTATAAATTTGGCAGAGAAGATTGCTCCATCACCTGTCTGTCAATAGCTCAGGTTGTTGGACATCTGTGGTACATGGACCACATAAGCCAATGGTGAATGATCCGGAAACAAACCAGTTGGTTCCAAAGAAGAAGGAGCAATACTCCGATGAGGACAAGAAGTTGTTTGAAATCGATGCAAAAGCCCATGGAATTTTGGCTATGGCTATTCCTAATGAGATTTACTCTGGGCTTCTGCATTGTGAGTCTGCTCATGACCTCTGGAATGCCATCAAAGAACAATTTGGTGGTACTGATGAGGTTTTAGCAAACAACAGGGAAATCCTCGCCCAACAATATGAGACTTTCTCTCATAGAAAGGGTGAGACTCTGACTCAACAATTTGAGCGGTTTTCATGTTTAATCTCTGAATTGAAAATGGTAAACATGAATATACCAGGAGTCAGATGAACCATAGATTTTTAAGATCACTGCCTGAGAGATGGAACACATATACCATTGTTCTACGCTCAAATGCTGATGTTGATCGCCTATCTCTCACCCAACTTCATGGGAAACTGCTTACATTCGAGAGAGAGATAGAGCAGAAAAGGAAATTGGTTTCATCTGGCAAGCTCACTGAGGATTTTGTCCAAGGGAACACTGCCCTGATTGGACATCAAGAGTCAGAATATGCGTCATCTGAAAGCCAGTATGATGAGCATATTGATTTCTCTACAAACACTTCTGAGCCTGCCTTTGTGAGTGTTGATAGTTATTCTGCTGGTTGTAATAGTGACAATCTATGTTTCATCATGGATGATCTCAAGGGGATTGCTGATGATGACTTAGAAGAGATGGATATTTTGAGCCAAATGGCCTTGATAAATATCAGATCTCAGAAGTTCTACAAAAGAACTGGAAGGAAATTCCCAGGACTCTCTGGCAAAACCAAAGTTGGTTTTGACAAGAGTAAGTTGAAGTGCCATAAATGCCACAGGCTTGGGCACTTTGCAAGAGAATGTAGATCATCTGGATCTAACTCTCCTGCACCTTTGTGACTTTCCCTGGCAATAGTCAACAAAACAGAGGGCAACAACCTGTCAATTCTGGTTATCATCATCAACCACAATCTCCTGCATATTTGTTCCACAGGGGCCAATGCCATATCCATACCCCTGCTATTACATGTCACAACCAGGTCAGGTTCAAGCACCCACTGCTCAGCAACCACATGCACTCCCTGAGCCTCAACCATCCCAATCTCATCAACCTAATCAACTTCAACAACACAGCTTCTTCACACCAGGTGTTGTTGACTGGAGCAGTTTACCAGATGATGTGTCTGGTAATGAACAACTGTTCTCAGGTGCTGGTCAACATGGTGGTGAGCATCCTTTTGGAAATCTAGCTCTCATGGCTTTGGAATCCTCTGATGGATCATCCTCAAATACCTCTTCAACACAGGTATCACAGGTATCCTCTGAGGCTAAGGCCAAATTATGTTCTGAAACTTGCATAGCAGCATTTGCCTCTATTAGAGAAGCAAATGTGGCTTTAATCAATAAAAATGTAGAGCTAGAACAAACAATTTCCAAAAATAAAGCTGAGTTTGAGTCTGTGCTAAAAGAGAAAACTGATGAGATTTACAAATTAAAATGTCAAATTTCTGATGATAAGGCTAGGGAGGATGTACTCTTAGAGAAGTACAAAGACCTCAAAGATACTCTTGCTGTCACCCAGGTAGAGTGTGATCGATGGGTACAATCTTGCAAGGGCTTTGAAATGCTTCTTAGTAAGCAAACAGCTTCCAATGTGAAGTTTGGAATTGGTTACAATCACACTGCTCCTCCTACAGTTTTTGCTTCAAGAGCAGGAGCGGATTCTGATGGAGAAAGTAATGACCAATTCACCTCATCATGTGATTCACTACTTGATAAAGCACCATCAGTAGTTGAAGTCAGTAGTAATCCCTCTGTGAACCTATCAGCTGATATTGATGGTTCAACTGCTGACACTCACATGATCAATGAGTTGATCAACCCAAGTGTTATCCCTAGCAGTACTGAGGGTACTGGAGAGCAGGGGATAACATCTGGAGTTCAAATCCTAATGACTGACAGCACTGAAGAGAAGAAAACTGTCAGTAGGAAGGATTTGAAGCCTACTAAGGAAGTTGACAAGAAGGCAAAAAGTGCTTCTAAACTGCCGAAGAGCAAGTCTTCAGTAGTTTCATCTTCTTTAGTTGATGATCAACAGAAGATGAAGAAGAAACCATGTGAAATATGTGGTCTATTCAATCATCTCACAGATGATTGTTGGTACAAAAAGGGATCCAAACTCAAACAAAAAGAGAAAATTAAAGAAAATTTGGCTAAAATGAAAACTGAGTTTGAGTCCAAGTTTGTACCAGCAGCATCAAATCCTGTTACTCCTATGACAAAAAGAAATCTAAAAAGGAAGGAGTGCAACAGGCAATAGCTGAGGTTGCTCAAAAGAAGATGGTGCAACACAAGAACTCATCATCAAACACCAATACCAATGTGTCTGAAGAGCTGAAAGCTCTCTCCCAGAATCAGACACAGCTGGTAATGATGGTTCAACATCTGTTGGGAAGAGTTAACCAACTTGATGGCCCTGTGTTGAAACCCCAGAAAAGGAGATCCAAGCCGAAGGATTCCTCTTCTACACCATCTCCTTCACCTCAAGCTATTGTGTCCAATAAACCTGTTAGTTTACCATCTGTTGATGAGACCAGCCCAAAACCAAAAAGGTTTGGGTCTCCAAAACTAACTGATTGTTTATTTATGCAGGTTTCTTCAACATGCCAAAGTAGCATCTGGTATGTAGACAGTGGAGGATCTATGCATATGACTGGGAACAACTCACTTCTTAATGACTACTCTCCAGGAAGGAAGGGATTTGTTTCTTTTGGCAATGATGCAAGAGGTTACATCATCGGGAAGGGCTTTGTTTCCAATGGGGAAATAAAGTTTGATGATGTCAACCATGTGGAAAATCTCAAGTATAATCTTTTGAGTGTCAGTCAATTGTGTGACAAAGGCCATGTTGCCCTTTTCACAAGCCAGAACTGCAGGATTCTGTCATCCAAAGTTCTGAGTTTGATTGACAAGGTATTGGATGCTCACACTCTCCTGAAGGCCAACAGGACAGGAAGAGTGTATGCCTTAGATCTTTCCAAGAAAATTGATCTCAAAGGCCATCCTTGCCTATTTTCCAAGGCCTCTCCTCAAGAATCTAATCTATGGCATAGAAGGCTGGGACATGTTAATTTCAAGAACATGAATCAGCTGATACACCATAGTTTAGTGAGGGGATTGCCTATGAAGGAGTTCAAGTGTGAAAACAACTGCACTGCTTGTTTGAAAGGAAAACAGCACAAGGTTTCATTTCCACCTATTGAAGAACCAAAGTCCACTGCCTGCTTACAACTTCTTCACATGGATCTCTTTGGTCCTGTGAGAGTGATGAGCATGGCACAGAAAAAATACTGTCTGGTAATTGTGGATGATTACTCCAGATTTGTATGGACTTTCTTTCTACATTCAAAGGATGAAGCTGCACAGAAGATCATAAACTTTGTGTTGTATGCTGAGAAGCAGTATTCCCTCTCAGTCAAGTGTATTAGAAGTGATAATGGAACAGAATTCAGGAACAATACACTTGATGAGTTCTACCTTTCCAAGGGAATAAAGAGACAGTTTAGTATTCCAAGAACTCCTGAACAGAATGGAGTTGTGGAGAGAAAGAACAGGACCCTCATTGAAGCTGCAAGGTCTATGTTGGCTGATTCTGGACTGCCATTGACTTTTGGGCTGAAGCTGTCAACACAGCATGCTATGTGCAGAATAGAGTGCTAATAAATCAGAGGTTGATGAAGACTCCATATGAAATTCTACATCATTTGGCCCCTCTCATTTCTTTTTAGAGCATTTGGGTGTCCTGTTTCATTCTCAACACAAAGGATCAGCTCCAGAAATTTGATCCTAAGGTGGATGCAGGGTACTTTGTTGGTTATTCATCAACTTGCAAGGCATACAGAGTCTTCAATTGCAGAACAAAGATGGTTGAAGAGACTTTACATGTCAAGTTCAATGAATCTCCAAAGGACAAGATTCCACAAAGCCCTGTGGAGCTCTTTGATTTGGACATACTGCAATATGTTCCTTATCAATCTCCTGCTGTTGCTCCTGTCAACAGTTCACCACCTGGTGTTACTACTGAAGATGATGAGATGATAGTAGTAATCACCTCTTCAGGTTTAGTGATCAACTGCCTGAGTCCTCTAAACCTGATGCTCCTGTAGCTCCAGCCGCACCATCCACAACAATGCTGATGAGATTTCTGCATCCTCAACTTCATTTGAGTTGCCACCATCTTCATGGTTTCAAGAATCTGCATCAACATCTGCTGCTGCTGAAGACCCTACAAACACTTGCACAGATTTGATTGTTTACCAAGAGCTGAAAAATCACCCAATATCTCAAATCCTTGGTGATATCAATGCTGGTGGTGTCTCAACCAGAAGCCAGTTGTCCAATTTCTGCTTCTATGCTCTCTTCATCAGTCAGCTAGAGCCAAAGAACTATCATGTTGCTTTGAGGGACAATGGATGGGTTGAAGCCATGCAGCTTGAGCTTCTTCAGTTCAAGAAACAGCAAGTGTGGGAGCTTGTTCCTCTACCTCAGGTAAGTGTGCAATAGGCACTAAATGGGTGTTTAGGAATAAAACTGATGAAAATGGGCTAATTGTTAAGAACAAGGCCAGACTGGTTGTGCAGGGGTTTGCACAAGAAGAAGGTATTGATTATGATGAAACCTTTGCCCCTGTAGCCAGACTGGAGGCAATTAGATTGTTTTAGCCTATGCTGCACTCCACAATCTTAAAGTTTTCCAAATGGATGTCAAAAGTGCTTTTCTATATGGTACAATAAAAGAAGAAGTTTATGTGTGTCAACCACCAGGCTTTGAGGATAATAAGCACCCAGAATGGGTATATAAGCTTGATAAAGCTCTTTATGGGTTGAAACAAGCACCTAGAGCTTGGTATGAGACCTTATCAAACTTTCTTCTACAGAATAATTTCACTAGAGGCTCCATAGATAAAACTTTATTTATTAAGAAGGTGGATCAGCATAAGCTACTTGTTCAAATTTATGTTGATGATATTATATTTGCATCCTCTGATCCCCAATTGTGTGAGGATTTCCAAACCTTAATGCAACAGAAGTTTGAAATGAGTGCAATGGGAGAATTACAGTTCTTTCTAGGTTGCAAATCAAACAAAAAGCTGATGGAATTTTCATTCATCAGTCTAAATACACAAAAGATCTTTGAATAAGTTTGATTTACAAAACTGTAAATCTTGTTCTACTCCCATGTGCAACACCACACAATTGGATGTTGATCAGAAAGGTAAAGGTGTTGATGAAACCCTTTACAGATGTATGATTGGTTCCTTGATGTATTTAACAGCTTCTAGACCAGATATTATGTTTGCTACATGTGTTTGTGCTAGATTTCAGGCTGCACCTAAGGAGTCTCATCTGATTGCAGTCAAGAGGATCTTTAGATATCTGCAAGGGACACAATCTCTAGGCTTATGGTATTCCACTGGACATTCTTGCAAATTAGTTGCCTTCTCTGATAGTGACTATGCAGGATGTAAGTTGACCAGGAAATCAACTTCTGGTGGATGCCAATTCCTAGGCAACTGTTTGATTTCTTGGGCAGAGTAAGAAACAAACATCTGTTGCTACATCCACTGCTGAAGCCGAGTACATTGCTGCTGCAAGTTGTACATCCCAAATACTCTGGCTTCAGAATCAACTTTTGGATTATGGCATTACAGAGACTAAGACTCCATTATTAATGGATAGTGCTTCAGCTCTTTGCATTGTCAAAAATCCTGTCCAGCACTCTAGGACCAAACATATAGAAATTAGACATCATTTATAAGAGATTGTTTTGAAAAGGGTCTAATTAATCCTATGTTTGTGCCTAGTGCTGATGAGCTTGCAGACATTTTTACTAAGCCTTTGGATAGTTCAACTTTCCACAACCTGTGTTAAGGCTTGGTATGCTGCAGCTAGAATAAGTGACAACTACTGATGATCTCAGTAATTACTGATGATCATTGGTAACCATGTCACATATAAGTACTGATGAGTTATTTTACCCTCAGTAGTTTTTATAACTACTGAAGGCTAAATGCTTTAAGTACTGGACTTTATCTGTTCTACACTACTGATGTAGTTACAACTACTGAAAATCAGTAGAAACAGATAAGTACTGATGTCCTATGAAACTACTGAAAACAGCTAAAAGCTGATGAGTAAGTGTTGAGGACAGTATGAAACAGCTGAAAGGCTATGAATTGACGACAACTACTGATGAGTACTCTCTCTTCAGTAGTTCACAAACTGCTGTTTCTTTATAAACAACTGAAGCAATACCATGTCTTCAGTAGTTTCACAACTACTGATGACTAACACCAAGTCTTCAGTTGTTTACAACAACTGATGGCAAAAACAGGTCTTCAGTAGTTTCACAACTACTGATGACTAATACCAAGTCCTCAGTTGTTTCAACATCTGAAGTCCAACTTGTCTTCAGTAGTTTTTAAAATACTGATGCCTAAATCAGAGACTTCAGTTGTTTCAACGTCTGATAGTAAACACCATGTCTTCAGTTGTTTTATAACTGCTGACCACACCAATACCATCAGTCGTTTCAAACGTCTGAAAGTTAATACCACGTCATCAGTAGCTTCAAATACTGATGACTAACACCAAAACCTTCAGTCGTTTCATAACCCGTACCCTATATATACCTGATCCCTCTTTCAGAGTTTTTCATTCTTTCCCGACCTAACTTTTCAAAAGCTCTGAAAACCTTTCACCTTCATTAATGGCGACCATGCAACTCAAACCTCGACACAACTGTGTCGCGTACCTTACAAAATCGCCCTTCTGGACCAAATTTGAAAATGCTATAGATCTTATGGTCCAATCCCCACTAAAAACGGCTTTCCTTTTAAATCCAATCATTTATGCCGATTCGCTACGTCAGTTCTGGATGAATGCGACCGTTACTGGAGAATCTATCCATTCATCTATCAACTCGCATAAGGTGGTCATCTCTACTGCTACCATCCGCCAAATATTACTGTTAGATGATGCTGCCTACCCTGTTGGATATCCTAAGCGCCAACTTGATCTTTCCTTTGAACAACATGGATATAAGGGTGATCTTAGTGCTTCAACAATCCTGAAGAAACATTTTCCAGATGCTGAACGATTATTATTTCATATGGTAAATGTTTGCCTGGCTCCGAAGACTTCCTCTTGGGATCAACTGTCTTCCAGATGGCAACAGGTATTGTTCTCTATCCTTGAACAAGAACCACTAAACTTCTCTGAAATAATTTTTCTTGAACTCAAGGATATGGCCACAAAACCACTTTCTAACCGTTGGATACTATATCCTCGGTTTATAATGGCCATAATAGAGAATCAGCTTTCTGCTGAGGGACTAGTTGGTCTGGGAGTCCCTGCTTTGGCTGTATTGCCGGAGGTATACTCCCGACACAACACTGACCAAACTCTCAAACAGGCTGCCAAGCTGCGCAAACCACGCAGCTGGAACCCACAGCCTCCACCTCCAAATCCAAAGTCCCCTCCAAACCCACAAAGAAGAAGCCTAAGAAAGCTACTCAGGGAATTGAGTCCCCTGTGGATGCTCCTGCAGCACCAACGCAGGTTATCTCTGCTGGAAATAACCCCCAGTAGAGACTGTGACTCCACCACTGAAGCCGCTCAGGTTTCCTCTCAAAAGGAACCTGAAGCAACCACTCACAGGGAAGCCACAATGCTGGGATCCTCCTCACTTGAGGGGATTACCATTGAAGAGCACCACCTGTCCCGGGTGCACACTGCTTCCACACCCTCTCCTGATGCAACCGCCCCTCAAAGCCCTACTATCATTGTTGCAAAAGTGCTGACGCAGTTGCATTCCTCACCCCCCACCCAGACACCAATTACTACTGGGATAACCTCAACACCTGAGGGGGAGGATCAAAATGCTTCTGTCAACCCACAGCACAGGGGTTATCATGTTCCATCTTCTAGTGTAGATAAGGAGGTGCGAACTACTGGTGAGGCTGCCACTGCTTCTGACTCAGCAAATGACCAGGATGCAGTTGGTAACATCTCTAAGTCCTCACCAGTGGCAACAGCTGATGAAGGACATAGTCCTGAGGCTGGAAGTCCCCAGAACCGAGAACAAGGGGCACATGCTACAATTGATCTACACTCAAGGCATGTTCATTCTGACTTTGTCAGGAGGTCAGGTGATTCAGTATCAACTGATGATGACCTGAGCTTCTTCTTCGATGTAGTTGCTCAAAAACACCATTCTAGAGGATGAGGTTAGCAGACTCAAAGAGCTGCTGGCCAATATGTCTCAGGATGCAAGTCCATCTGCCACCATCATACACCCACAGATGGCACCTTCCCTTGAAGGTTCCCAAACACAGAGCCACCCCAAAATCAACCACCTGCCTCTGCTTCAGGCCCTACTTCTCAGGAACAGAACCCTCCTGAGCAAATAGGTGCTATACTCCAAAATTCCCTCCCTCTCATCACCCCCATAATCACTGATATAGTGATCAAAGCCCTTGATGAGAGGCTTCCTCAACATTACAGCCCTTGGTTGATGCTGCTGTCCACAAGACTCTTTCTGCGGTCTCACCCCTTCCTCCAATGCAACCAAAAAGGGGGAGAGTCCTGCAGTGAAAGAACAGAAGAGGAAAAGATCCGAGGAAAAGAAGGAAGCAAAGCAAGCCCAAAAGGAGAAAGAACAGCAACAATGCTCACCTACAAACGAAAGAAAGGTGCTGATGAGCACATTGCTGAAGATAAAGCCTTGGAGCTATTGATAAAAGAGGCTGATGCCGAACACAGTAGATCAATGGACAACATCATTGATCAGCTGTTCAGGCAAGGTCATGACACCAACAAACTTGACTCTGAGATCGACGACTAGAGATTGAAGAAATCCAGAATAGATGGGCAAGTTATGAAGTGTTAGAAAGAGAAAGGCTAGAAATCATGATAAGATTTATTGCAAAATTATTGGAAGATCAATGATTGAGATCAAAGCTTGGTCCAGGGACAGTATCTTGGCAATCACCACCAAGATCTGTTCGTCTGAAGCATACACTAAGGGGCTTGTTATTGAAGCTTTGAATGAAGTGGGTGCTGGGAGCAGGACTGAGCTAGCAAAGCAATCAAAAGCCACACTCACCTCAAGGATGCTAGCACAGCCTGTCAACATTCCCACACCTAAACCACCCAAAACACAACCCACCAAACCAACTCCCTTACCCTCAAAACCATAGCCGATGATATACCCTTGAAGAAGAAGAGAAGGATATTGAGGCTAGAAGAAGATGAAGAAGATGATGAAGACAGGCTGCCGCTATCAGCTGTAATTCAGTTGCCTAAGGCCACAAGTCACTCCTCAGCAATTACTCCTGAAGTCCAGAGACAAATGGTTAAAGTGAAGCTAGAAGAAGAAGAGCTTCATAAACAGCATGATGAGGAATTGCTGAAGAGAGTTGACAAAGCTTATGCAGCCACATCTTCCATCATCAATATGAAGGAGCAAGCCCTCAGACTTTACACTCTCAGGCATACCTTTCAATATCAAAAGGAAAGAGTGAGGATTTGGCCTGATCCCAGGGTCTCTCACAGAATTCACAAGAACAATATACCTCGGAGATACATTGGCCAGGTGAAAAAGATCGTAGATGAAGTGATCTCTCTGGTCTTTGTAGTTTCACCCTGGGAAATCCTAGAAGACTTCAAGAAGGCCTACAAAGCTAATCTAACCCCTCAGAAGATGCTGGAAAACAAAATAGTGAAAAAGGGGTTAGTTTACAAGAGGCTTGAGGAAGTCAGGAAAAATGAGCTCCAGTTGTTCCTAGAGGGTAATCACCCGGATGAGTTCGCTTACAGAGTAATAACAACTGTGGAGCTAAAGAATGGGAAACAGGCCAAATACCTGTCTGAGTATTATGGGCCGAATCACTATTTGAAGGAGGTGCTGAAGAGCTAACCATGGAGGAACAAATCACCTTCCTTGAGGCCTACACAAGAGAGTCGTACAGACTCATATGGGGAAGTGAATCTCATGAATGGGATAACAACTCTGTGTCCAATTCCCCAAACAGAGTTCCCATTCATACTCTGCCAAACAAATATTTGAGGTTTCCCAGGCCGGAGCGTACATGGGTCATCTTCTCTACTGATCAAGAAGGAAAAGACCAACATTTTTGCCATCAAAAGTGGGAGTTTAAATAAGTTAGAGGTTTTGGCTGCATTGGTTCAGGGGGAGTTTGTTGGACCAAAAGAACCAATGAGCCAAGATCAGAAAACCTCTAAGTCCCACACGGTATCACAACAACTGCTGAAAGCCTCATCAGTAGTTTGACAAGTGCTGAAGACTTAACAGCTGAAGAGTTCACAAGTGCTGAAGATCAACAACTGATGTACAAAGTCTGAAGACAAAGACTGAAGACATCAGCTGATGATATCTACTGAAGTCATCAGCTGATGAAACGCTGAAGGTCAAAGTCTGAAGATCAAGTACTGAAGCCTCAGTAGTTTGTCACAACTGCTGAAGAGTACTTCTTCAGTAGTTGATATCAGTAGTTTTATGTTTATGTTTCAGTAGTTTTGTAAAACGACTGAAGAGCTTGTTCTTCAGTCGTTGTAGTTTCAGTAGTTTTATGTTTTTCAGTTGTTGTAAATGGATGTTAACACTTAGGAACATTTGTAAGAAGATGTCAGTTGTTGACATCTTCAGTAGTTGTTAAACATCAGTAGTTATAAAACGGTTACATGTCACTTTCAAGTGACATCAGCCTACGTCATTCTTTTCTTTATAAGGAAAGATGACTCACCTGTAATCGTGCCTTTGAGGCCGACAATCCTAATGCAATATTCCTTTTGTCGGATATTTCTCTCTTATAACAAAATTCTTTTATCGTTTATATCATTGTTCTTGTTGAATTTGTCTAATTCTGAGCTAATCCGCTGCTAAATCTGTTCAATCGATTAAACCAAGGGCTGAGATCCTAAAGTAAGGTTTGCAGACACGGCTCCTGAGGTCCATGAATGAAAACTGCGGGGGCATTGGTTAACCCAAAAAGCATTACTGCGAACTCATAGTGCCCGTAGCGTGGTCGGAATGACGTCTTCGAGATATCTTCCTCCGGACGTAGCTGATGATAACCTGATCTCAGGTCAATTTGGAAAGTAGCTGATCCTTGAAATTGGTCAAACAGATCATCAATGGCGGGAGAGGAATCTCTATTCTTAATTGTCACTTTGTTTGTGGAATTTGAGGGTGTGACAGATTGTATCAGAGCCACTAGTTACACCAAACGACACGTTGTTTAAAACATAAGTTACTTATAAAACTTGAATTCATCAAGGACTAGTTAACGTGGACATAATAGAAGTCGCGGAAGCCATAGAAAATATTAGTTGTTAAATGGGCAACACGCGCAAACCGAATAAATAAAATTCACAAAAAAACGATAAATAAATCAGTGGATAATATGCAGAATGAAATGCTCCTAAGAGGCGCATCTTGTGCCCTGAAAGAAACATGCTAAAGTGTCAACACAAGGTTGGTGGGAGTCCACAGGTTTTGATAAACTGAACATACAATAAACTGATGCAGTAATCAAAATAATATCAGTAGATAGCTAGTCTACTCAACAAGTTACAAGTGTATGAAGTGTCGCAACCACGCTGACAACGTAAAGAATGCCTCGGCTATGACACCAGTCACAGAACAGAAATAGGTCAATTAAACACCAGTTTGACGAACGTTGTGCTAGCGCGACTAGCCCGGGTGGGGTTTGTCAAAACCAGTAGATCTACTCAGAATCACCTCGCTAGAGTACATATATTAATGGTTCGAAAGTGAGGACTTAAGCATGGTGTCACACTAGTAAGCAAGTGATATTAAAGTAATACTCATCAGGTGAAAATACGTTTGGAACACACGTTTTTTCACCCCAACGAAAATAGGTAAAACGGGCTGAGAACTCACCTTAAATGCACAACAATTAATAAGCGAAAGCACAAACGTTTAGAATCTCCTCTTAACGTGGATTTTATTAATATATGCAATCAATATTAAATACTTATACTGAAATCGTACGGTTTCGCGTTTCACGACTCGGGACGTTGTACGTTAGCGATATCCCCTCCCCCCATTCATAAACAATTACACTCGAGAATCATTCACTCCCAACGTATGAAAACTCGATACTATGTATAAAAATACATTGTTTCTACACTTTAAATTTGTGACTTTTGTTTATAAAAAAAACACAACGATTTAAACGCATAACCCACATATCACAAACGTAGAACAACACAAACGAAAATCACACTTATATATCTATACACCCATACGTAACCCATGAAAAGAAAAGTACATTTATTTCGTAACACTAACGTACCCCACGACATGTACTTCACACACAATATCAATCCACTATAAAATACACATACAATGGTATATTAAACCATTAATCATGAAATCATGCTCCACAGAAACACTTACATGAACACTCTATATAACACAATTAACGCAATGAACCTATGCCAAAACCAAGTGATGTACATCCAGGTAGCTGCATACTAAAAACCATACATCTATCTCCAAATGGCATCATATACCTACAACACTATGTATGCATATGCATATGCATTACCAAATCACGCAACCCATACCATATACTAAAGAACCACACATAACAATACATACACATGCAGATTCACGCACCCAAACATCACCACACACTCACGCACACATCATCACGCACACACACACATCATCATACACACTCACGCACACATACCTACAAAATGCATAAAAATGCATACATATATATATATATGCGCACAACCACATGCACCACCTACATACATACAATCGCATGCATACGTACATTATTAAAACACAACGACATTCATCACCTACATACATACAATCGCATGCATACGTACTATTCATAAAAACTTCACACATCGCAGAACCACACCCATACGTGCGTTGGTCGGGCCACACGCACGTACGTGATCAATATACATACACGCACACATGCTATAGTTGACGGAACTGGCGGTGGCCTCCCAACCGAGCCCGACGCCACCCGGTTGACTCATTAAGGCCACCCGCTTGACCCAACCCGAGCATGGTACCCGAACGCGAAAACGTAGCTTAACAACAAAGAAAAGAATGAGAAATCTAACCGAAACACGCTGCGAAACAGCTTCGATGATGTCGTAGGCTACCGGAGGCGACAACGTTTGCCAGATGTATGATGGTTGTTGAGAGGAGGATTGCCGGCGGTGAGTGACTTGTCGAGTTGTGGTCAATCGAAGGTTGAAGAGGGATGGCGGGCAGCAGGTCCTTTGCGGTTTTAGGGTTTGTGAAATCGGTGAATGAAAGGGGAACCGTGGGTGAGGTTTAGCCTCAAACACTTTATAAAAAATGTCAATGGTCCTTCCAATGAAGTAAGTGGCATTTCGAATTGGTTAACTTTAGTTAGTTTGGAGTTAACTAATTTAGAGTCATTAAAAATAATAATTTCGTAATTTTAAATTAATTGAGAGATTAGATAACGGAAGTGGTTGGTGTTAAACAGAAAACATGGGGTGTCACATGCTACACCCGGTAGTCGTAGCTACCGGGCCGAAGTCAACAAATGAACAGCTAAACGTATGCCCGGTACTAGGAGTAACCATCAGTCTTAGCTACTGGGCGAAAGCAACAAATGAACAGCTAAACGTATGGCACAGTACTAGGGTGAGCGGGAGAGGTTCTACATCAGGGTCAATCACCAAGAAGAGGACCCGTTATCCGATGTGTGCAAGACGTTTCATTCGTTCATTAATACATGCATTCATTCATCATGTTCCTCTTTCTTTATCTTTCACTTTACGTTACATAATACTTTGTTCATTCATCATAATAGGTAGAGCCATAGGAAAGATATTATACATCACATTAAGGAACATTAACATGCATCAACATCACATCATACAGGGCAACATCATACGTACCCCACATGCAACATCATCACCCTCATCAGCCCACATGCTTTCTAAGACCTCGATCGTCATCTTAAAAACTCTTATGGAACCTTTACATCAACACTTACATCTGCACTTCCCCCCGAAAGTCAAAGTCAATCTACACTTCCTCGGGTTCAACAGCCCTATTTGGGGTATGGACACCCTTCAGTCGCATTGCCGCCATGCGACTGAACATCATGCGAATAAACTAATACGGATGAACACCTATGCGAATGAACATCCAGTCGTGCGAATAGACAATGCTGATGAACACCTATGCGACTGGACTTCAGTCGTGCGAATGGTCCTTCAGTCGCATGACCCCCTGCGACTGGCCCTCTAATCGTGCGAATGAACCCCAATCACACCCTAATCGGCCGTATGGCCTCCATTCGGCCTCCAGTCGGTCACCTAGCCCTAACTGATGCAGAATGCAGTTCAACCCGACTGCAGCCGAGGGTTTTCGGCCTCCAAACTCATCTAAACCCATTTTAAAGCCTAAATCAACCATCTTAAACCTTAGGGATGCATACCATAACATTATTCAAGCACAACCAAGCAAGAAATCAAGTCACAAAACGCATCATACATACACATACACATACACAAACGGGTCAACTTACACACATACGAAAAACTCGATTTTAGATGTTTTCCAGCCCCAAATCGTTTGAAAACAAGTAAAAGAGGGGTCTTAGAACTCACATAAACGAGCACAACGATGTGAGCTTCGATTTGGCTTGCTTCACGATGATTTTGGCGACCCGAACCAACACTTTTTTCCTCTTTTTCTCTTCTTTCTCTCTTCTTCTCTTTATGAAGCTGGATTGTGGGTGTGGGTAGAGTCGGCTGCCCTCTCCCTACATATATCACCGCATTTCCCAACTTTTCTTCGTTGGCGAGTTTGGTCCCTCGACTTTTGGACTTTATTTTCTTTTCTTTCGCCACCGGCTTCAAAATAGTAAATATTCGAGTGTTACAAGTCCACCCCCTTAAATAGGTTTCGTCCCCGAAACATGTTATTCGTCGACAGACGTGGATAATGCTGTCTCATTTCTTCTTCAGTCTCCCACGTTGACTCAGATCCCTTCTGTGCTTCCACTGTACACACGCACAAGAGGAACCACTTTATTCCTTAGTGTTTTCTCCTTTCGGTCGATGATTGCCACTGGTTGCTCAACATAATTGAGCCGTTCATCTACTTCGATAACTTCCAATGGGACAATCATATCTTCATCTGCTAAGCACTTCCTTAGATGAGATACATGGAATGTTGGGTGAATCCCACTTAACTCATCTGGCAACTGCAATCTATGGCCACCTCCCCTACTCGAGCAATGATTCGGAAGGGCCTATATATCTTGGGCTCAACTTGCCCCGCTTTCTGAATCTTATAATACCCTTCTAAGGTGAGACCTAAACATAACCCGGTCACCCACCTGGAACTCAATTGGCCTACGTCGCTTATCGGCATACGACTTCTGTCTATCTTTGGCTGCCTTCATAAAGGCTTTAATCTTTTCAAGCTTCTCTGTTGTAGCCTCGATTACCTCGACGCTCCCCAATTCCTTCTGACCATATCACCCCAAACAAAGGCGGTGTTCTGCATCTCCTACCGTATAGCATCTCATACGGTGGCATACCAATACTGGCATGATAGCTGTTGTGTATGAGAATTCGGCTAACGGAAAGTGGTCATCCCAACTTCCACTAAAATCGATCACACACGCCTGGAGCATGTTCCAGTGTCTGAATGGTCCTTTTGACTGACCATCAGTCTGGGGATGATAAGCCGTGCTAATATGTAACCTCGTCCCCATAGCGTCGTGGAATTTCTTCAAAATTTAGATGTAAACCGAGTGTCACGATCAGACACAATAGACACCGGCACACCATGACGAGCTACAATTTCCTTGATGAACAGATCAGCCAACCTCTCAGATGAATACGTCTCGCGATCGGTAGAAAAATGAGCGCTCTTCGTCAGACGATCAACTATCACCCATATGGCATCATACCCTTTCGGGGTACGTGGCAGCTTCCTAATGAAGTCCATGGTGATGTGCTCCCATTCCATTCTGGTATATCCAAAGGTTGTATCTTCCCATACGGCGTTTTGATGCTCTGCCTTCACCTGTAAGCAAGTAAGGCATTACTCACATACTCACCACGTCACGCTTCATACCCGGCCAACAATCATCTTTCTTCATGTCATGGTACATTTTCGTGGCACCAGGACGAATGGAGTATCGAGTCTTGGGGCTTCATCCATTATCTTCACCCGTAGATCCC
>JACCIX010000450.1:0-65780 GCA_025506515.1 Flaveria trinervia
TTTCTCTCTCTATAACAAAATTCTTTTATCGTTTTATATCATTGTTCTTGTTTGAATTTGTCTAATTCTGAGCTATTCCGCTGCTGAAACTGTTCAATCGATTAAACCAAGGGCTGAGATTCTAAACAATTTGATATCCTCAATTGGTACGTGAAGTGATTCATCAGCCAAACATTTCTTGAGGTTCGACATATGGAAAGCATCATGCACATCGCTGAGTTCTTGTGGTAACCTTAATCGGTAAGCCACTGGACCAATTCTTTCTGTAATCTCGAATGGTCCAACGTATCTTGGGGCCAACTTCCCTTTCTTTCCAAACCAAACCATTCCTTTCTAAGGAGAGACTTTGAGTAAAACTTGATCCCCAACGTTGAATTCTAGAGGCTTCCGACGGTTGTCGGCATAGCTCTTTTGGCGATCTCTAGCAGCTTTTAGTCTATCTTTGATTTGGAAGATCTTGTCGGTGGTTTTTTGAATGATCTCTGGGCCTGTCAACTGACTTTCACCAATTTCAGCCCAACAACGAGTGATCTACATTTCCTTCCGTACAACGCTTCGAACGGAGCACACCCAATGCTGACGTTCGCACGACTGGACGTTCATTTGCATAGTGTTCATCCGTATTAGTTCAATCGCATGATGTTCAGTCGCGGAGGCCATGCGATTGAAGGGTGTCCATACGCCCGAATAGGGCTGTTGAACCCGAGGAAGGTGTAGATTGACTTCTGACTTTCGGGGGAAAGTGCAGATGTAAGTGTTAATGTAAAGGTTCCTATAAGAGTTTTAAGATGGCGATCGAGGTTTTAGAAGCATGTTGGGCATGATGATGATGATGATGTTGTACTTTATGTATGTATGATGTTGCCATGTATGATGTGATGTTGATGCATGTTTATGTTCCTTATGCGACGTATAATATCTTTCCTGTGGCTTTACTTGTTATGATGAATGAACGAAGTATTATGTAACGTAAAGTGAAAGATAAAGGAAGAGGAACATGATGAACGAAGAACGTCTTGCACACATCGGATACGGGGTCCCTCTTGGTGATTGACCCCAAATTTAGGACCTCTACCGCTCACCCCTAGTACTGTGGCATACGTTTAGCTGTCATTCGTTGACTTCGGCCCAGTAGCTAAGACTGACGGTTACTCCTAGTACCGCGGCATACGTTTAGCTGTCATTCGTTGACTTCGGCCCGGTAGCTACGACTAACCGGGGTGTAGCACATGGTATTGGTTCGGGATGATGTCCGATGCGCAAGTAAGGTAATGAAAGAAGGAAGAACGAATGAGGAAGATAATAATGATATTATCTATGTGTACGTATGATGTGTGATCATGTAAAAGTACGAACGGTTTTATATGAAAGTAAAGTATGTTTTATTATAAAACTAGAACTCACTCAGCAACGCTGACTTTGATGTGTTTCCAGTTGGCAGGTAATGATTGCTGAGGATGGCACGGGCGACTACTCAGCTCTTTTGGGATGCATTCTTTTGATTAATGTTTTTTGCATTGTAATGCGAACAAACGATTTTTGTAACGAATGTTGTATTAGTTTGCAAAATCATTTACAGGAAATGAAAGTTTGTTTTAGTTTTCCACTGCGATTTATTAAATACTAATGTAATTATATGTTTTATATGCGATGAGAACCCAGCTGTAAGCGTCCGGGAACGGGGCCTTACAAGTTGGTATCAGAGCCAAAGTTTAAGTGAAATGGGTAAATTTCCAGAATAAACTAATCTTAAACTGAGAATGGGACGGAAAGGGAATGGGATGCCAAACTGAGTAGCTGCGTGCCATCAGGTATTTTCGTAAAGTTAACCGGTTTTATGTGCGCATGGTATGTGTTATGTGTTGTATGTAGATTTAAATACTGATGTAGTTAGGACAGGTAATACTTGGGGTATGAAGAGTAAAGTAAGTGGCTAATCACAACTGGCCACTGTAATTAGGGACTTACTATACTTGACATAAACTGAGTTGTTTCCTTGAATGACCGTGTTGGTGTTTGAATCTTTCACTGTGCGTGTGATGGCCGGAGGTAGATCTTCGAAAGCTTCTAGGGGTGGAGGTCACGGTGCTGAACCGCGACCCAAGAGAGGGAGACCCAGAGTTGAGAGGGTGGTTCATGAAGAACCAGAGACCCCTCATCCGGAGGGTGGCGACGAAAGCGCCAGTCTGAGAGCCTCAGTAAAAGAGGCTGTTGTAGAAGAAGTACATCAGGTCATGCAGACGATCTTACCGTCTGTGGTGACCGAAGTTATTAAGCTATACAAGAAGGGGAAAGGAAAGAAAGAAACAGATCCTCTGGGGAACGGGAACAACCAGAGCCGGATACGGTTCTATCTGATGATGAAGAGGAAGAAGAAGAGCATGTGCCAGAGGCAGTGTGAGGATGTAATTATGGGGCTTTTATGAGATGCAAGCCCCCTACTTTTGATGGAAACGGCACCGCTGTAGCCGCTCACCGGTGGGTGAGGGAAATGGAAGTTGTTCTCGATATCAGCGAGTGCCGAGAGGATCAAAAGGTGAAGTATGCTACCCACTCTTTTGTGGATTCAGCTCTGTGTGGTGGGATAACATTGTCCAAGAAGAAGGTAATCGGCGATCAGGAGAATGAAATGGCCCGAGTTGAAGAAGATGGTGATTGAGGAGTTCTGTCCTCACAGAGAATGGATAAGTTGGAAAGGGAGTTTTTACAGTTGGAGGCTGGAACCATGACACACCAGCAGTATACCACCAAGTTTAATGAAATGGCACGGCTTGTGCCTGATCAGGTGACGCCTCTGTCTCGGAAAATTAAGAGGTACATTCAGGGTTACCAGTGGATGTTCGTCGGCATATGATCGCCGCCCGGCCAAGCACGTTTAGGTCGGCGGTTGATTTGGCAGGAGGCTGTATGATGAGCGAGAGGTGGTGGTGACTGAAGCAAGTAAGAAGGGTGGTGGTGATCAGAACTGGAACGGGAAACGGTTTGGTCGGGGTGATGCCCCGATGGGTAACAAAAAGGCACGGTGGATGAGCGCCGTGTGGTCACATCAAGTGCGGGGTCGAAAAGGTGTGGCAAGTGTGGAAGGGAGCACAGCGGGGAATGTAGGTTTGGTCAAACTTGTGCTTCAAGTGTGGGAAGACAGGGCATATGGCGAAGGATTGCATCTCGAGCAAATGTTTTAACTGTGGGGAAATTGGTCATATGAGCAGAGATTGTAAGAATTCGAGGACTGAGGGTTCAGGGGTAAGAAGACGGGAAGTGATGGACTGAGGGCGAGCGCCAGGGCGTTCACCATGACACAGGAGGAGGCTAGGACGGACCCTGACGTTGTGTCCGGTATGTTTCTAGTGAACCAGACTTTAGCTTCTGTGTTGTTTGATTCGGGTGCTAGTAAGAGTTTTATTTCTGCTGCTTTCTGTGCTAAGCTGCCTGTTAGTAGTAGACGTGTTGATGCGCCCTTTGATGTAGAAACTGCCATAGATAAGTCTACCAGGATTTCTGAGATGATAGAGAAGTGTGATGTGGAGCTTGAGGGTCACAAGTTTCCTGTTAGACCATTTGTGATGACCTTGGGTGGTTTCGATTTGGTTCTTGGGATGGATTGGTTTGCGGATTTCGAGGCGAACATTGTGTGTCGCAAGAAGATGGTTCGGTTGACAGCGCCTGACAGAAGTTTGGTAACGGTTTATGGTGATCGGGTTACTACGATTCCGAAGGTGATCTCAATGGCGGTGGCGGGAAAGTGTATGAGGCGTGGATGTAGCGCCTACTTGGCTTATGTAAAGGATGTGGATACACCAACACCACAACTAGCTTATGTACCTGTTGTGTGTGACTTTCCATACGTGTTCCCTGAAGACTTATCAGGAGTGCCACCCGACAGGGAGATTGAATTTCAGATTGACCTGATACCGGGTGCCCAACCTGTTGCCAAGGCACCATATCGGTTGGCTCCAACCGAGATGAAAGAGTTGATGGAGCAGTTGTGAGAGCTGCTTGATAAGGGGTTCATTAGACCGAGTATCTCTCCTTGGGGTGCTCCGGTCCTATTTGTAAAGAAGAAGGATGGTAGTATGAGGATGTGCATTGATTACCGCGAACTGAACAAGTTGACAGTGAAGAACCGCTACCCCTTACCAAGGATAGATGATTCAGCTTCAGGGTGCTAGTTGGTTCTCGAGGATAGATCTTCGATCTGGTTATCATCAGTTGAAGGTGAAGGAGCAAGATATCCCTAAAACAGCTTTCCGTACGCGCTATGGCCATTACGAGTTTCTTGTCATGTCCTTTGGTTTAACCGACGCGCCAGCTGCTTTTATGGATCTGATGAACCGTGTGTGTCGGCCTATGTTGGATAAATCAGTGATTGTGTTTATTGATGATATCCTAATTTATTCGAAGAGCGAGATTGAGCATGCCGGTCACATTCGAGAGGTTCTAGAGACGTTGAGGAGGGAGAAATTGTATGCTAAATTCTCCAAGTGCGCATTTTGGTTGCGCGAAGTTCAGTTTTTGGGTCATGTGGTGAATCCTGACGGGATTATGGTTGACCCGGCGAAGGTGGAGGCGGTTATGCAATGGAAGTCACCAAAGACGCCATCCGAGATCCGTAGTTTCTTGGGCTTGGCGGGCTACATAGAAGATTCATCCAAGACTTCTCTAAGATTGCTTCTCCACTAACTAAGTTGACCCGAAAGGATGTGAAATTTGTATGGGGTCAAGCTCAAGAGAAGGCGTTCGAAGAGCTGAAGGCAAGACTGACTCAAGCCCCTGTTCTGTCATTACCCGATGGAAGCGAAGATTTGGTGGTTTATTCTGATGCTTCCTACTCAGGGTTGGGGTGTGTGTTAATGCAGAGAGGGAAGGTTATAGCCTATGCATCTCGACAGTTAAAGGTTCATGAGGTCAATTATCCTACTCATGACTTGGAGCTAGCAGCCGTGGTCTTTGCACTAAAGATTTGGAGGCACTATCTCTACGAGACGAAGTGCACCATATTCACCGATCATAAGAGCTTGAAGTACTTCTTAGAGCAAAAGGATCTGAACATGAGGCAGAGGAGATGGTTGGAACTTATAAAGGATTATGATTGCGAGATTCATTACCATCCAGGCAAAGCTAATGTGGTGACGGATGCCCTTAGCCGGAAGGAAAGGCCCGAACCAATTCGGGTGAAAGCTTATCAACTAATCATGACCTCTGATGTGATGAAGCAAATCAAGGAGTTTCAAGATGAGGCATTGAAAGAAGATCATCTTAACTCGGAAAGAATGAGAGGTCTGGTTGGGGAATTGGGTGAAAACACACGGTGTTGGAACTCGATTCGGTCGTGTGTGGATTCCTCGTTTTGGGGATCTACGGGTGAAGATAATGGATGAAGCCCACAAGACTCGATACTCCATTCATCCTGTTGCCACGAAAATGTACCACGACATGAAGAAAGATTATTGGTGGCCGGGTATGAAGCGCGACGTGGTGGAGTATGTGAGTAAGTGCCTTACTGCTTACAGGTGAAGGCAGAGCATCAAAAGCCGTATGGGAAGATACAACCTTTGGATATACCAGAATGGAAATGGGAGCACATCACCATGGACTTCATTACGAAGCTACCACGTACCCCGAAAGGGTATGATGCCATATGGGTGATAGTTCATCGTCTAACGAAGAGCGCTCATTTTCTACCGATCCGCGAGACGTATTCATCGGAGAGGTTGGCTGATCTGTTCATCAAAGAAATTGTAGCTCGTCATGGTGTGCCGGTGTCTATTGTGTCCGATCGTGACACTCGGTTTACATCTAAATTTTGGAAGAAATTCCACGACGCTATGGGGACGAGGTTACATATTAGCACGGCTTATCATCCCCAGACTGATGGTCAGTCAGAAAGGACCATTCAGACACTGGAAGACATGCTTCGGGCGGTGTGATCGATTTTGGTGGAAGTTGGGATGACCACTTACCGTTAGCTGAATTCTCATACAAACAGCTATCATGCCAGTATTGGTATGCCACCATATGAGATGCTATACGGTAGGAGATGCAGAACACCCGTTTGTTGGGGTGATATTGGTCAGAAGGAATTGGGGAGCGTCGAGGTAATCGAGGCTACGACAGAGAAGCTTGAAAAGATTAAAGCCTTCATGAAGGCAGCCAAGGATAGACAGAAGTCGTATGCCGATAAGCGACGTAGGCCAATTGAGTTCCAGGTGGGTGACCGGTTATGCTGAAGGTCTCGCCTTGGAAGGGTATTATCAGATTCAGAAAGCGGGGCAAGTTGAGCCCAAGATATATAGGCCCTTTCCGAATCATTGCTCGAGTAGGGGAGGTGGCCTATAGATTGGAGTTGCCAGATGAGTTAAGTGGGATTCACTCGACATTCCATGTATCTCATCTGAGAGAAGTGTATAGCTGATGAAGACATGATTGTTCCACTGGAGGACATTGAATAGATGAAAGGCTCAATTATGTGGAGCAACCGGTGGCAATCATCGATCGTAAAGAAAAGAGGCTAAGGAATAAAGTGGTTCCTCTTGTGCATGTACAGTGGAAGCACAGGAAGGGATCCGAGTCAACGTGGGAGACTGAAGAAGAAATGAGACAGCATTATCCACGTTTGTTCGACGAATAACAGGTTTCGGGACGAAACCTATTTAAGGGGGGTGGACTTGTAACACCCGGATATTTATTATTTTGAAGCCGGTGAAGACAGAAAAGAAAATAAAGTCCAAAAGTCGAGGGACCAAACCCGCCAACGAAGAAAAGTTGGGAAATGTGGTGATATATGTAGGGAGAGGGCTGCCCACTCTCCCCACATCCACATTTCAGCTTCATAAAGGAGAAGAGAGAAAGAAGAGGAGAAAAAGAGGAAAAAGTGTGGTTCGGGTCGATTCGGGTCGCCAAAATCGTCGTGAAGCAAGCCGAGTCGAAGCTCTTGTCATTGTGCTCGTTTAGGTGAGTTCTAGGACCCCTCTTTTACTTGTTTTCCAATGATTTTGGGGCTGGAATACATCTGAAAACTCTTTTTCGCGTTTTGGGTGAAAACCCGTATGTATGCGTGTATGTATGTGTATGATGCGTTTGTGACTTGATTTCTTGCTTGGTTGTGCTTGAATGATGTTAGGTATGCATCCCTAAGGTTAGGATGGTCGATTTAGGCTTAAAATGGGTTTTGATGAGTTTGGGGCCGAAAACCCTCGGCTGCAGTCGGGTTGAACTGCATTCTGCATCAGTCAGGGCTAGGCGACCGACTGGAGGCCGAATGGAGGCCATACGGCGATTAGGGTGCGATTGGGGTCCATTCGCACGACTGGGGTTCATTCGCACGACTGGAGGGCAGTCGCATGGGGGTCATGCGACTGAGGGTCCATTCGCACGACTGGACGTTCATTCGCATAGGTGTTCATCCGTATTAGTTCAATCGCATGATGTTCAGTTGCATGGAGGCCATGCGATTGAAGGGTGTCCATACGCCCGAATAGGGCTGTTGAACCCGAGGAAGGTGTAGATTGACTTCTGACTTTCGGGGGAAAGTGCAGATGTAAGTGTTAATGTAAAGGTCCTATAAGAGTTTTAAGATGGCGATCGAGGTTTTAGAAGCATGTTGGGCATGATGATGATGATGATGTTGTACTTTATGTATGTATGATGTTGCCATGTATGATGTGATGTTGATGCATGTTTATGTTCCTTATGCGACGTATAATATCTTTCCTGTGGCTTTACTTGTTATGATGAATGAACGAAGTATTATGTAACGTAAAGTGAAAGATAAAGGAAGAGGAACATGATGAAAGAATGAACGTCTTGCACACATCGGATACGGGGTCCCTCTTGGTGATTGACCCCAAATGTAGGACCTCTACCGCTCACCCCTAGTACTGTGGCATACGTTTAGCTGTCATTCGTTGACTTCGGCCCAGTAGCTAAGACTGACGGTTACTCCTAGTACCGCGGCATACGTTTAGCTGTCATTCGTTGACTTCGGCCCGGTAGCTACGACTAACCGGGGTGTAGCACATGGTATTGGTTCGGGATGATGTCCGATGCGCAAGTAAGGTAATGAAAGAAGGAATGAACGAATGAGGAAGATAATAATGATATTATCTATGTGTACGTATGATGTGTGATCATGTAAAAGTACGAACGGTTTTATATGAAAGTAAAGTATGTTTTATTTATAAAACTAGAACTCACTCAGCAACGCTGACTTTGATGTGTTTCCAGTTGGCAGGTAATGATTGCTGAGGATGGCACGGGCGACTACTCAGCTCTTTTGGGATGACATTCTTTTGATTAATGTTTTTGCATTGTAATGCGAACAAACGATTTTTGTAACGAATGTTGTATTAGTTTGCAAAAGCATTTACAAGGAAATGAAAGTTTGTTTTAGTTTTCCGCTGCGATTTATTAAATACTAATGTAATTATATGTTTTATATGCGATGAGAACCCAGCTGTAAGCGTCCCGGGAACGGGGCCTTACACACCAGTACAGATCCTTGAGATCGTGGTACATTTTGTCTGCGCCAGGATGAATATAATATCGCGTCTTATGTGCTTCATCCATGACCAAGGTTCGTACACCTCCCCATCTGGGTACCCATATACGATCTATGAAGTATTGTACGCCATCATCCTTGCAAATCATTTGCTTATCCAACCCTCAGAATTCTTCTCCCGCAAGTTTCCTCTTTCAACGCCTCACTCTGTGCAATTTGGATCTGTGCTTTTAAATTCATTTGGATAGTCAATCCCAACGCTCGAGCACGTAATGGTTTCGCGTGTTCTTTGTGGCTTAAAGTATCAGCCACTACGTTGGCTTTCCCCGGATGATACCGGATTTCACAATCGTAGTCACTAAGAAGCTCTACCCAGCGTCGTTGTCGCATATTAAGTTCCTTCAGATCCGGATATGTTGAAGGCTTTTATGATCTGTGTAGATGATGCATTTGGTTCCATACAGGTAATGCCTCCAATCTTGAGTGTAAATACTACAGCGCCCAACTCAAGATCATGAGTTGTGTAGTTCTTTTCGTGCATCTTAAGTTGTCGCGAAGCGTAGGCAATCACCTTATCCTTCTGCATTAGCACACATCCCAAGCATCGCAGTATATCACAAAATCATCAGTTCCGTCAGGGAGGGACAATATTGGTGCATTGCACAACTTCTCTTTCAATGTTTGGAACGCTTGTTCTTGTGCATGTCCCCAATCAAACTTCTTGTCTTTCTGAGTCAGCAGCGTTAACGGTTGAGCGATCTTTGAAAAGTTCGCGATGAAACGGTGATAGTATCCGGCCAATCCTAAGAATTGCCGTATCTCTGAAGGCGTCTGAGGTGTATCCTATTTCTTTACTGCTTCGATCTTGTCGGGATCGACATGAATTCCGTCCTTGTTAACCACATGACCCAAAAACTTCACTTCTCGCAACCAGAATTCACACTTCGAGAATTTGGTGAAAAGTTTCTCTTCCCGTAACAGTTCCAGTATTGCCCGAAGGTGTTCTTCATGATCCTCTTTCGATCGGGTGTAGATAAGTATATCGTCTATGAATACGATCACAAACTTATCCAAGTAGGGTTTACACACCCGATTCATTAGGTCCATAAACACAGCTGGTGCATTAGTCAATCCGAACGACATGACCAAGAACTCATAGTGCCCATAAGGAGTTCTAAACGCTGTCTTCAGTATGTCCTCCTCGAAAACTGCAGGATCGGGTTTGTCACTTAAACACTTGGATTTCTCTCAAACTCACTTATAGAAACACTCAATTCAGATGATGTAAAGTCTTTTACAAGAGTTGATAATAATATAATAAGTAGTAAAGGAGCACACAGAAATAAATTTTCAAGGCACTTGTATATATTACTTCTCAACTCAAGATATTATAAGACTCTTACAAGCATGATATATGATTTCAATGAGAGACTATATATACTAGATCCTACAGCCGGATATACTTTGATACCAGCTGGAAACCTAAGACTAAAGCATATACTACAATGCTAAAGTTAAGGTATCTTAGATAAAGTATTATCTAAGATAAGGTAGTCATGACATGTCCATGACTTACCTTTTGTCACCAACTAAAGATGACAACTGTACTAACATAAAAGGTAAACAGTGGATTAAAGTATGGTTAACTACATGGATTTTGAGAAAACGCCATGCAGTATCTCAGAGATTTGCAGCGGAGTGTCAGGCAGGCCATACTTATGTCCACTGGATAATATCAGTGATTTCCGAAGGTAAGTTGGCTTCGGAAGAACAAGTTCTTCCGAACCCACTTATACTTCGGAAGTGGCTTCTATACTTTCGAGGCTTGAGGACTTCTGTGCTTCGGAAGTTGACTTCAGATCTTTCTTTCTAAGTCTTGAACTTCGGAAGTAGGTTCTTTGTCTTTGGAAGTTGGGACTTTTCTTCGGAAGTAAGCTTTACACTTTGTCTTCGGAAGAGCTCCTCTATCCTTCGGAAGTTCCACGATTAGCTTCGGAAGTCCTTTATTGTTGTATCAAAATCTTCTAAGTGACTTGGTTTTGGTTGCACCAGCCTTTCTAGATCCAACAAAAACCCTTAGTTGATGATATCCAGAACAAAGGTCGATCTTCGAGAATACAAGGCTCCCTGCAACTGATCAAATAGGTCGTCGATCCTGGGAGAGGATACCAATTCTTCACAGTTACTTGTTCAACTCACGATAGTCGATGCACATACGGAACGACACTTCCTTCTTTTGGACAAATAACACTGGTGCTTCCGCGAGACGAGTGACTCGGCCGAATAAAACCCTTCTCCAGTAGTTCCTGTAACTGGCTAGATAACTCTTGCATTTTGGATGGCGCTAGCCGATACGGGGTCTTCGCTACCGGTGTAGCTCCAGGAACCAACTCTATATGAAATTCCACCTGCCTTGGAGGAAGCAAACCAGACAAGTCATCAGGAAATACATCTGAGTAGTCCCGCACCACTGGAATATCAACCAATTTCTGCTCCTCTTTTTTCTTTTCTACTACATGAGCCAGAAAAGCGTAGCATTGTTTTCATAAGCTCTGGCATGCTTTCATGCAGGAAATAAGCTTTAAGTTTCTCCCCGGTCGTTCTCCTTGAATTCTGAGTACCTCCCCATCTGACATGGGGATTCGTACCACTTTATCCCGACAGACAATCTCATCTCCGTGTTTCGACAACCAATCCATTCCCACATCACGTCGAAATTTCCTAGCTCAAAGGGTATCAAGTCTATATTGAAGGCATGGTCCTCCAATATCAGCGAGCACTTTCTAATAATTTCATCAGCCTGAACAACCCTACCGTTGGCCATTTCTACAGAGTAGCTAGTTTCTAGCCTACTTGGACTCAAATCAAGCAATTGCACAAACTCAGAAGATATGAAGCTATTGTCTGCTCCGGTGTCAATTAATACAGATGCAAAGTGATTATTAAGTAAGTGCGTACCCGTGACAACATTTGGGTCCTGACGGGCATCGTTGGCTCCAATGACAAAAGCGCGTCCCCGAGCCGTATTCCCTTGGTTTGCCGGGCCTTGATTTCCAGCTATAGCCATCACCTATTGCTGGTTGTTCCCTTGTTGACCCGGTGCCTAATTCAGTCTGGGGCACATGTTTCTGTAGTGATCAGGGCTTCCACACTCATAACAGCCCCTGGCATTCCGGCGGGGTTAACCGCGTTGACCGATGCCGCCAGATTGGCGCCACACGATAGTCTTTAGCTAGATGCCCCGGCGTCTACAGTTCGCGCACACCCGGTACGACATAGCTGGGGGATGATGAAAGTTGCACCTATTATATTTGGGGTGCGGCCCCACATACTCTCTTCTGCCCTGGGTCACGACCATAAAGTTTCTGGTTGTCTTGGCCCTCTTCTCAAATTTCCCGGCACTCGACCGGCTCGTTTCCCCCCAACATCCTTCCTCTTCTCTGCTCCCCTGCCCAATACCCCTGTTCTCACCATCTCATCAGTTAGAGCGCCATCCTTCAGAATTGCACTCTGAATAGTAGAAGGAGCAGCTGCTGTTACCATTGCCCGGATTTGAGGCGCAAGTCCCCAAACATACCTCTCAATCCTTTTTTATTCCGGGGTGACCAGATGCGGAACCAATCTTGCTAGCTCGTGAAAACGATTGGTGTAAGTTGCATGGCCAGCCCCCACCATAGCATGATTCCAGAACTCATGCTCAAGTTTCTACATCTCGTTGAGAGGACAGTACTCCTCAGTGATTAGGGCTTTGAACTCATCCCATGACATTTGCATCGTAGATTCTCTTCCGCTAGCCTGAATCTGGGTGTTCCACCAAGTTAGTGCCTTGCCCTGCAGTGAACACGTGGCATACTTGATCTTTTGGTTGTCGAGGCACTCACTAATATCGATTACTTCCTCCATCTTCTCAAGCCATCTGGTCAGAGCTATGGCTCCACCCTTTCCATCAAACTCTTTCGGTTTGCAGGCCACAAACTCCTTGTATGAACACCCCCTTCGAACATTAACAACCCCAGTCTCATTACCGGTTGTACCACCATTCTCGGTCTCCTGATTGCTTTCATTCCCGGTCGAGTTCCCTTTATCCTCATTATCATTGCCATCATCCCCGTGGGGAGGGTGATTCTGAAGAGCATCGCTCACCTGGGCCACAATAGTAGGAATCAATGCAGCCAGCTGTTGAGCGATTAGAGCTGCCATATCAGAGTTTCCTGTTCCCTGATTGTCATTGGTAGGACCATCGCTTGTTCTCGGTGCTCTACCTCTGCTTCTGCCTCTGCCCCTCGGGGCTTCACTTCCGCCACTGTTGCTGCGGGTAACTCTTCGAGGCGGCATTTTCTAATCATAAAAGTAGTAAACACATAAGCCTTAACCATTTCAAAGCATATAATCCATACCACTCATCAAAATTTAGCATTCCAAGTTGATATCACACTTGTGGTTATCACACTTCACATACATGTAATTTAATTCTCACACCATGAATAGGTAATGTTCCAATAGTAGTCCATCATAATAATTGCAACCCATGCGTATAATCACGTTAGTTTAGCGAAGGCTGTCCATTTCCTCCTCTTTTGAGGTTTCAGACATAACCTCCTCAGGGTAAATCTCAGTGTCCAAGGTCAAGCGCATTAGCATGATCTGTGGAGATCTCTTTGGGTTTAATACCCGGATTGATAAACCAACTCGGCGCGTAGAGGGAACGAAAGATCCGATAGAAGCATCCTAAAAAGAGTGAGCACAAGGGCTCTCTCATAGGGTGAAAAGATCACAAAAACAGATAGATAAACGAATCAAGCAAGGAGGAACACATACACGAGATATAAATTGCGCACAGCCCTAGCATGCAAATCTACATGAAGGTTCCTAGGTTATAGTCTAGGTCAAGTGAATTGCCTAATTCTCTATAACCAATGGCTCTGATACCAGTCTGTCACACCCCCGCTAAGAGCGTCATCACGGGGATGTAACGAGACGAGAATCGTCATAACACATGGTAAGCGATAGAGATGCAATATAATAAATGATAACATGCGTGTCATGACGACACCCGACAACAAGGGGACTTGTGTCGTGAATAGTCAATGTTCATGACAGCATAGCCATAAGCATATGCAACCAAATGATCACACAAATACGAATGTCAACATTGTAATGTATTTTTCCCACAACTCGAGAACAAGTAACAAAAGAGTAATTGTTGATTTAAAACAGACTACATCAAATGTTTTCAAAATGACAAGTTTAGCCCGAAAATGCATCCTAGGGTCTCCACTAAGGCAGCACACCTAGATTCTCAGCTAGCATGATCACCTGAAAAGATATGCTCAACATTGATTGTGAGCTTGCAAGTTTGAAAGTAAATAAGTAATTGATGTTGTATAAAGATTGTTGCAGAATACCGTGCATATAGTTATAAGTAAGCAAAATCATATGACACGAGCTTTACAACCAAGCCTAACGACGTACAAAAAGAATCTTGTTGGAATATATACACCCAATGCCCGTTCCTGGCGACTATTGGTACTAACTAGTATACCACACGAGGGTGGGGGTGTCAACCCAAGTAGTACTACCATTACCTATCCGTTAGTTCCCACACTGGAATTAAATGGTTGTAAGAAAGAACCACAAAGCAGACTCAAGCATGTATCAGATAAGTACTCACAAAACAGCAGCACGTTGATTCCAAGCATGTAAATTGTATGTATGTTGTAAAGCATGAAAAGTGGGTGAGCATACTTTTCCCCCAAGTTTGTAAATGACTGAAAAGTTGTATAAGCATAAAAAGGGGCCACGAAACTCACTCGTTAAGTGGTAAGTATGGATGATCAAGTTCCAAATGTTGTGTGCAATGAACGGTCAAACACCTATTGACAGTTATTTTTGGGCATTAATGATATGTATAAAGCATGTAGTAATGTTTGGTCGGTTCGGGTTGTATCGGTTCAGTCGTGGGTAACACACACTCAAGCGGACACACGTATCAGATCTTATGTAGATCCAAGTACCAAGGGGTCGTCGTTGCCAATAACATTCGTATAAAGATCCCGTTGTTATAAGAGAAAGTACTTGTTTAATATTGTAGTCCCAAATGGTTGTTGATAATTGTAAAATGTTAGTTGGTTTAAATTGAAATAGTATGTGCATGTTGATAGAGTTGACTTTAATATTTGTGTCAAGCAATGACACTTTTACTAATGTTACCTTATCATCACAAGACATTCAAGAAGGAATTCACAGACACAACATCATCAGTCACACAACAGGACCAGACGCTCGACTCAACACTCCATTCGTACGAATCAACCTTCAATCGTACGAATTAGCTTCATTCGCACGATTGAACCTTCATTCGCACGACTGGCATTCAGTCGTACCACACAACACCCAATCGCACGACTTAACTCCATACGCACGAATCAACCTTCATTCTTACGAATCAGCTTCATTCGTACGACTGAACCTTCATCGTGCGATTGGCCTTCAATCGTGCGATACACGCACAGTCGCATACATTCATTCATCCGCATTGACTCAATCGCACACAACATTCATCCGCATTGACTCAAATGCACACAACATTCATCCGCATTGATTCAATCGCACACAACATTCGATCGCATGACTCAGTCGCATGACATCCCCAGTCGCACGCTCAGTCGCCTGAATGACGCAGTCGCATGACTTAGTCGCACGACTCACCCAGTCGCATGACAGACCCAGTCGCCTGAACTGCAGGTTCACGACTGTTGAAGTGTAGAGCAGCCTTCGGTTGCCCCGAGCACGAGTTTTACACAACAAGGACTTCCAGAAACACACTACAAACACACACAACAAGAAGCACACGCAGAAAGTCATCACACACACCCAAACGACCTCTTGTGTTCGGGTTGACCCGAACACCCGAAACCCTAGAAATGGACAGCAATAAAATGAGCAAGAAATGGACAACCAAGGTCGTCTACCTACAAAGATGGAGTAGACTAGGTTGTAGATGAAGTCTAGACGATGGAAACGAGACCAAATGGGGTGTTTTCGGTGCAAAAGTGAAGAAGATATGTGGTGAAGAAGAAAATGAGGAGAAGTGAAGAAGATGAAGAAAATGGCTGGGAATGGGGTTTTTATACCCATCCCAAGTTTGCAAAATATCAATTTTAGTCCCTGTACTTAGCCCCGAGTTCACAAAGTTTGTTTCGGGTGAAAATGACTTTAAAAGTGTTTGTTATATAATGTTAAAAGTGTGTTTAATGTAATTAATAACTTAAATGGTTTTATTAATGACAATGGTTATAAGTAAAAACTATGTATATGTTTAATGATAATGGTGATGACATTTATAAAAGGTTTAGGCTTAGCACACGTTCACGAAGGAAGTACAGGCACAAGGAAATAAAGCAAGTATGAGCTCCATAACAGGAGTTCATGAAGAAGAGGAAGGACAATTAAGAAAGAATTGATGGTTAATTATGTTGTTTGATGGACCTTAAGGTGACGGATGTCACATCCAAGGCCAACCTGGCTTCTTCTTCAGTTTTAGCCTGGTTGCCTTCTCCAGATCCACCAACTCCTCTAATGGTAGCAGGAGTGTTTCTTCATTGGCAGCTCCAACTCAATGAACTGATCAATGATCTCCTCTCTCCTTTTATTGATGACAGCCTCCTGATTGGATGCAGCTGCTTTTGTACTGGCAGCTAGCAACTTCTTAGTTTGAAGTCTTCCTTTCTTTTTGACTTTCTTAATCTTCTCCTCTCCTGAAGCTCTTCCGCAGTCATCTTCCTTTTTCATTTGTCTTTTGAAAATCCTGACTGTGGTGGTTCTTGGAGAGAGGTTTCTGATTGTGAGAGAGCAGAGATGGTGTCTGGGATGGAGGTCGAATACGAAAGTCCTCACTGTTCACCTCAGATGCCATTTCAAGGATTGCATCTTTGATGATCAGTTCTTCAGACATTTTAAACAGTCCTTCCGCAGCTTCCATTTCAGCTTCGGAAGATTCAGCTTGTTCTTTCGAGGCTTTAACTGCAGCTTCAGAAGTTTGAGGAGATGCAATTCTGTCCCAACTGTTTCAGTTGTCGGGCCATGAGTCCCCATTTCCCCTTCAAATTGAATCTTAGGTTCCATGTGGACCTTAGGTTGACCAACTTCTTCACAGTGGTAGAAGGTGCAGTCAGCCTCTGAAGCTTCAGCTCTAAGTAGATCATTGCAACATCATGGCTTGGCTGCTCAAAGGAGGATCTCAACAGAAACTGGGTGAAGAGTCTGTAGAGATCACTGAGCATCCTTGGGTCAATTTGAAGAATGAATTGACGGGGCTCAATCTTTGTGATGATGGGAAAAGAAGATGTTAAAGTTGAAGGTCGGCTCTGTGGTTCCTCATGTGTTTGTCTTTGAACATTCTCCCCCTTTTTGGTAGCATCATCTTGAGAGCTAGATGAGCTAGAGGAAGAAGTCAATGAGACCTGAATAGGTACATGCCTAACAGACCTCTCTGTCTGTTTCTCAGCTAGTTGAGCCTTGAGATTGCCAATCTCAAGTTGCTGAGTGGCAGACCTTGCTTCTAAAGTTCTAACCAAGGATTCAAGGTTTGAGACTTTAGATAGAAGGTCTTTAACAAATAGTTGCATTCTTCCCTCATCTTCTTTTGAAGAATCACGGGGAGATGAGGTAACATACCTAGTATGTTCAGCCTCACCACCAGATGTGGTTTCTTGGCACCCTGGTTTCCCATGCTCAATGATGTATCTTTCAGAGTCATCAAAGGGCTTGGTTTCCGTAGATTCAGTCTGAGAAATGTTACCACTGTCCACAAGGTCCATTGAGGCACCTTCTGTAGTGGCAGCTGAATCTACATGACTCCCCTCCACATTAGTAGACTCACCTCAGTTATTGGTTGCTGATGGGGGCTAGAGATAAGGGATTTCTCGGGCTCTGTTGATATTGAAGAGGGTATTGTAGATTAACTTCATTGCCATGGAGAGATGCTATCTCTTTATCAGTTTTGAATAGAGGTTAGTGAATATAGGGAGGTTAAGCCTACTGACCCGGGACTTTGGTCAATGTCTACAGGCATTGAGCCTCTGGTGGGGCTGTCCCTTGTTGGCTGCTCAGAAGAGTGTAGATACTCATTCTGAGGGCTGTTGGGTTGGGGTATCGGGCTCCTGGGTTTGAGACTGAGGAGACTCAAAACCCAAATTGAGGTCAAACGAGAAGGATGGAGAGACCTCTGACTGAGTGGGAGCCCATGTTTCCACTCTAGTATTTTTGGATTGAATAGGAGGGGCTTGTTCAATCAGAGTAGATTGAAAAAGGGTTCGTTTGGGGCGTCTTTGATAAGTGATGGATGGATAAGGTAGTGTTGGCATTGTGGTGGAGGTTGCTGGTGGGGGTTCATCACCTATGGGGTGAACAGGGATGTCACCAGGAGCTATGCGCTCAATCATACCTGGAAGCCGAGCAGTGTGACTCCCAGTGAAGTTGGTGGACATCTTCTTCAAGGTTTTGAAGATGGTAGGCCGCATGTGGGGAACAATCAGAGCAGCTGCACAGACAAGCATGCTCTGGTCCAACTTACAATTGATTATGTGTTGAAGGAATCTAGGATACATGAAGAATGTCTCCCTTTGTAGATTCCCTATCAGATTTGAGAACACAAATCGTGAGTAATTGAAGCGCAGGCCTCTCACCAATCCATTAACTAAGCATCCTAGTTCATAAGGGATTTGATCCCATCCTCCGAATTTGTTGGACAAGCAATGAAGAACAACATGCAGGAGGAACTTCCAATTGTAGGAGAAGTTGAACTTGTAAACTGTCGACCTGCTGATGTCTCTCCACCATATCCCATCAGGATATAAGTGCTATCCAAATCTTCCTTAGGAAATTCAGTAGGAGCTCCTTCATCGTGAAGCTCAAGGTGCTCCCTGATGAGTTGTTCAGTGATGATCAACTCTTGTCCACAGATGCTGGACCGTAGTACACGAATCCCATTTAGGGTTTTGACTTGACCATTTCCCCAAAATTCAGCCATTTGGTTGGAGTAAACAGTGGGGTTAACGGTAAGTGCAGTGTAGTAGGTTGATTAGGTAAGAAGAAGATGAGTTCAGAGAAGTCAGCATCTCTTGAAGAATCAAAAAGTGCGACTTGGTTATGCTGAGGGTTAAGTGCCATTTGGAAAGGTGAATATAGATGATTTTGAGCTTGGGTAAAGTTGGAGAGGAGAAATTTCTAGGGTAGTAAAATTGCAAGTAAGAAGATGAAATTAAATAGTCGAGATTATTTAAAAAAGGGTTGAAGTCGGTAAGGAAGGTTAGGATAAGGTGATGTGATGGTTTAGTAGATGAAATGACAGTGGGCGGTAAGGTTAAAATCAGTTAAATAATCCGACATCATTAACAAAATCTTTGATTTTTACAGTGTGGGGCCCAAGAGATTTACATTACACAGTAGAATCTCTCTTCCGAGTGGAAAACATTTCCGAAGGTAACTTGTCTTTCGAAGGCAATTCCTACTTCCGAAGCCAAAACTTTGCTTCCGAAGGTTAGAGTTGCTTCCGAATGGAGAATCTGTAAGTCTCAAAATTAGATCTGATATGCAATCATCAATCGCTTCTTCGAGGCCAAAAATTCTTCCGAGAAGAAAGTTATCCTTTGAGAAATCTTGCTTCGGAAGATATGAGAATGTCTTCCGAGGGTTAATTTCTCTTCGGAAGGAATTTACACTTAGAAGATTTTAGAGAGAACTTCTTGTAACAAGGCTTAAATTGTATTGACACAAGACTTACACATTAAAAAGGTTTTCAAAAGAGATTAAATTAATCAATGTTTATTATCCCAATAGCTGTTATGAGATACTTAAATCTTTGTTCATCAAAAGCTTTGGTGAACAGATCAGCATATTGTTCATTTGAATCAACTTTGATTAACTTAATTAGAGTGCTTCACCGTATTTTCAGTAATTGAGATAGCACTGTTGTTGTCAATATGGATAGGAGTATTCATTAAGTTGAATCCATAGTCTAGCATCTGCTTCTGAATCTATAGCAGTTGAGCATAGCAGCTAGCAGTAGCAATGTATTCAGCTTCAACAGTTGATGTAGAGACACAGAATTGTTTCTTGCATTGCCATAAGATGATCCTTCCACCAAGAAATTGACATCCTCCTGATGTTGATTTCTTGTCAATATTGCAGCCTCCATAGTCACTGTCAGATTATCCATAGAGATTGAAATCCTTGTTTCTGGGATACCAGAGACCTAGTTTAGGTGCTCCTTTGAGGTAACTGAGGATTCTCTTAACCACAATTAGGTGAGACACATTTGGAGCAGCCTGATATCTTGCACAAATGCAAGTAGCAAACATGATATCAGGTCTACTAGTTGTTAGATACATCAGAGAACCAATAATTGCCTTATACTGATGTTGATCAGTATCCTCCCCCTCAAGGTCAGGACAAAGATTATGGTTTCTGGGTATGGGTGTCTTGGCAGGCTTGCAATCTTTCATTTCAAATCTTTCTAAGATGTTAGAGACATACTTAGATTGATTAATGAAAAACCCTTCCTTCATTTTCTCTACCTGAATTCCAAGGAAAAAGTCCATTTTTCCCATGGAACTCATCTCAAACTTCTTCTTCATAATGCTCTCAAAGTCCTTACACATCTAGTCATTTGAAGAACCAAATATGATGTCATCAACATAGACTTGAATGAGCAAAATGTCCTTTCCAGACTTTCTGATGAAGAGAGTCTTGTCAATGGTACCTCTAGTGTAGCCATTCTTCAGAAGAAACTGAGACAAGGTCTCATACCATAGCCTAGGTGCTTGGTGTAGCCCATATAGAGCTTTATCCAACTTGCACACATACTTGGGATGTTGTGGGTCTTCAAATCCTGGAGGTTGGCATACATAGACTTCCCTATCTATATCCCCATATAGAAATGCACACTTGACATCAAGTTGATAGACAGTGAAGTCCTTGGATGCAGCATAAGCAAGGAAGATCCTAACTGCCTCAAGTCTTGCAACTGGTGCAAAGACATCAGTATAATCGATTCCTTCTCTTGGGTGTATCCTTGAACTACAAGTCTTGCTTTATTCTTGATGATCAAGCCTTTATCATCTCTCTTGTTTCTGAAAACCCATTTGGTGCCTATAGGTACTTGACCAGATGGTAGCGGACATAGGTTCCATCCCTTCTGTCTCTTGAATTGAAGCAGCTCTTCTTGCATCGATTCAAGCCAGCTATTATCTTTCAAGGAATCTTCTACCTTCTTGGGTTCCATCTGAGATAGAAAGCATGAGTACAGGCAGACATTCCCTTGATGAGTATGTCCTCTTGTTCTCACACCCTCAATGACATCCCCTATGATGTTCTTAGTTGGATGAGTGTTGTGAATCCTAAGACAAGGAATCACTTCCAGTTGCAGAGATAAATCTAGGTTGGACATATTCTGCTCAGGAACTGGAACACTCTGTCCAACTGTTGTTTCAAAATCATTCAATGAGGACTAATTGAATAAGTGAGAAAAATCATCAATAGTTGGTTGTGAAGTAGTATTAACAGTTGTCTGTTCCTTCAAAATACTACTTCCTTCTGCCTGGTGTTGTGGTGGATCACCTGATGAGTTTTGAGACTCAGTAAGTGATTCACTTGTTGAAGCTTCACTGTTCCTTGATATGGTTAAACTATCAGATCTGTGAATAGTGGAAGCTTGGTGTATTGCAGCACTTGGAGAACTTGGACTAGGTCTGGGAAGCTCAAACAGTTGATCATTAGTAGTAGCATCAGCATCATTTTGAGCACCTGTTCCAACTGAAACATTCTCACAAGATAGTTTAGAATAGTTTGGAAACAATTCTAAATCAAAAATATGATCAGGGCCATTCCCCCTAACATAAGTAGTGTGCTCATTAACAACTATATTGGATGACTCCTAAAATTGTTGATTCTTAATGTTGTATACTCTGTAAGCTTTGGAGCTAGAAGAGTATCCAACAAAGATAGCATCATCTGACTTTTCAGCAAATTTTGTTAAATTGTCCTTTGTGTTAAGTATGGTACACCTGCTACCAAAGGACCTTAGAAAGCCAATGAATGATGGCCTCTTGTTCCATAGCTCATAAGGGGTTTTTCTATGTGGCTTAACTACAAGAACTCTGTTCTGCACATAGCATGCAATGCTGACTGCCTCTGCCCAGAATGTTAGAGGTAGCTTTGAATCAGTTAACATAGTTCGAGCAGCCTCAATAAGTGTCCCATTCCTCCTCTCAGCAACATCGTTTTGTTGAGGAGTTCGGGGAGCACTGTATTGTCTAGCAATCCCTTTTGAGTTACAGAATGAGTCAAGAACGAAGTTCTTAAACTCAGTCCTTTGATCACTTCTAATTATTTTAACCTTGTGATCAATTTGATTTTCTTTTTTAAGAATAAAAGATTTTAATGTTTCAGGAGTTTCATCTTTAGTTCTTAAAAGAATACCCATGTGAATCTTGTAAAATCATCAACTATCACAAGGCAGTATGATTTCCTTCCAATGCTCATTATACTTGTGGGACCAAAAAGATCCATGTGCAATAAGTGTAATGGAGTAGTGATAGAGTTAACACATTTGGATTTATGAGATGTCCTGTGTTGTTTTCCTTTCAGGCATGCAACATAGTTATCTTTGCAGAAAAACTCCTTTTTAGACAAACCATGTACCAAGTTATTTTTAGCCAATTTATTCATTGTCTTAAAATTTACATGACACATACGTTTATGCCACAGTGTTGACTCATCACTATCAGCTTTGGAAAGAAAGCATGATACTTCACCCATTGGGGAAGCATTGTTCATATCTAGCTTGTACATATCCCCTTTCCTGGGAGATCTAAGAAGCACCAATTCCGAAGGAATTGTCATCCCTGGTTTAAGGATAATGTACTCATGTTCTGTGAATAGCATTTGGTGCTTTTGATCACAGAATTGAGAAACACTTAACAAATTGTGTTCAAGCTGTTTGACAAAGTGAACTTTGTCAACTTTTAATTTACCGTTGGATATACTCCCTCTGCCAGTAATATATCCTCCGGCCTCACCTCCAAATTGGACAGGACCTCCATCATAGTTCTAAAACTGTTGAAGTAGAGATCTGTTCCCTGTCATGTGCCTGGAGCATCCACTATCTACAATCCAGACATTGTTGTTCTTGTCAAATGGATGTCCCTGCACATAAGATGAGCTTGTTAGTTTTGTTTGGAAGCCCAAGCCTTACTGGTCTTGGGTTCTTCCAAAGATAATGACATGATTGAACCAAATGATATGCATGGGGGTTCAATAGAGGTCTTTGAAGAAGAGGTTTGGGCTGTAGCATCTTCCTTGATCTTCCAGTCCATCCTTTGACTGACCTTGGAGGATGAGCTTGTTGAAGCATTTGTAGCATGGCCTTCTTCCGAAGCTTCTTTCTTTTTGGAAGAAGCCTTCACCACCTTTTCTTCTGAAGTAGTCTTCTTCTCGGATGGTTTCAAGGGAGCTTTCTTGTTCTTCCGAACCTTAATAGCTCTTGCTTCCGAAGCCATTTTCCCTTCGGAAGGAGGAGTTTCTTCTGAAAGAAACTTGGCTTCCGAGACTAGCTTTCCCTTCTTTAACACTTGAACCATATGAAAAGGTCCAAAAGTGAAACCTTCCATGACTCCTTCTTTCCTAACATTATTTGCATAATGTGTGCTTGCAGGATTGTAGTAACAATCTTTTGCCATGTGATTTTGCAAGCCACACATGATGCATGCAGTGTTAGTCTTTTGGGAAAGTGAGGGTTGCTGTTTCTTGGGCTTCTTTTCTTCATCAGCAACTTTTCCCTTCAACTTCTGATCCTTTGGTAGGACAGAAATGTGGTATTACACTCCTTTCCTGAATCAGAGGTACCTAACACTTGGAATCCAGCTGAGATAAAGACAACCTTCTGCTTGGGGTCAATTTTTTTAGTTTGGACTCAGCCACCTTCTTAGCAGTTCTTCTAGCAGCTTTAGCTTTGCTTCTTTTGGCTTTAGTGGTTAGGATTTGGTCTTCATAGGAGGAGATGGGTACATCTACCTGTTCCTTCCCTGTGGTGGCCTCTATTGATGCCTCATCCTTCAACTCTAGAAAGGAAGGGTCAGCAGTTGGAACCTCTTGCTCCTCAGTACCATATCTAGGCTGTCTAATAGACTCGTAAGAATGTGGTGGAGCGATTTCATTGGTTCCCAACCCTTCTTTGTTCTGATAACAGAGTTTGGAATGGGAGGATGATGCAAGAATAGCTTGGAAGTTCTGCTCAGAAATAGCATGCTTCCTGGCCTGAGCCTCAGCAGTGACAAGCTGGGCTTGAGCCTCAAACACTTTGGATATCAGATCCTTGATTTGAGTCTTGTAGTTGGTGTGTTCATGTTTTAAAAGAGATACGGTTTTCTCTAACTCATCAATTTTCTTTTGATAATCAGATTCAGCTCTTTTAAAATCAAATTTTAGAATATTTAAAGACTTAATATCATATTTGATTTCCATATTGTAATCCTGATAAAGTTTAAGTTTAGCTATACAATCTGGAGTGCAGAGATGTTCATATACCTAGGCATCATCTGTTCTAGCCATAAGAGCTTGAGCAGGAGTCACATCCTGTACCATGAAGCTCCAGTCAACTTCTTGAGCCATTGCAGCTGTTTCAGTTGACCTCTCAATGGGCTTTGAGGCTGAGGGATGTGTGGAGGCTTGTGGGGTTCCCGGATTGGTCTTGGGAGCCTTGCATTCCCTTGCAAAATGACCCAGTTGGTTATAGTTATAACACTTGCCTTGGTCTTGTCAAACTCGAACTTGCTGGTAGTTGGGTTTTGAGGGAAATGCCTTCCGGTTCTCTTAAAGAACTTCTTCGCTCTATAAGTTAAAAGAGCCATCTGCTGGACAATGTCCACGTACTCTACATCATCTGGGCTGAAACACTCAAGATCATCAAAACAATTTTGAAAATCTCCTGAGTGTCCACTTCCTGAAACAAAGGCACAACTTTCCTGGAAGGAGTTGTGTTGAGTCTGTTGAGACCTTGGAGTCTTAGGAAAAGTGATGTAAGGTCCAGAAGAGCAGGATGGATGCTGATAAGTCAGAAAATGCTGAGGTTGAGGGGTTAACGAGCCTTCAGCAACCATTAAAGAGTTGCTACCAGGAAGACTCATGGATCTGCTTGTTTGGTGGCCCTTCTTACTCTCCATCTCTAGGCGATATCCATCAAGGATGCCGTAGAGTTCAGTCATGGTGAGAGTGTTCAAGTTCTCTGTCCTCTTGATAGAGACACAGTAAAATGTCCACTCGTTTGGAAGAGCATTCATGAACTTTCTGGTGAGATCTCTAAGTTCGGGAGTGATCTTCACAGACTGAAGAGAAGAGATAAGATCCATGTACCTGAAGTACTGCTGGCTGAGGGTCTCTCTGTTGGAGCATATATAGTCATATATAGTGTGTCCGTCGCTTGTCGAATAGTCTAGGCTTAATGTTATACACCTGATATGTTGTAAACACATGGAATTGGGTCATTCGCAGGAGCATATGCGAATGAGACTCAGTCGTACGACTAAGCCATGCTAATGGACCAGCCGTGCGACTGAGAGATGCGATTGGGACATTCGTAAGACTGAACCATAAGTATGGTCCAGTCGTACGATTGAACCATACGCATGGTACAGTCGTACGATTGAACCATACGCATGGTCCAATCGCACGAATGGGCCCAGTCGCATCTAATATGGACCGAGGCCTATATATACCAGTTTCAATGTGTAGAGAGATAGAGGTTGGAGAGGAAGTCTGCCCGGAGCCTAGGGCTGCCAGATGAGAGGGGAGATCATGCTCGATCTTCCCCTTGCTAAGAGTTGTGATTCTTATGTTCTAACGAGCTTGTAATCGTTAGGTTTTTATCAATGAAACCAATATTTGATAGTTTGTGTTATTGATTTGACTTTTGGTTTTGGTTGTTCATCCTTCCGTCAAGAACATGCTCGGATATTTATCGATCCCGAAAAACCGACTTAACAATTGGTATCAGAGCCGGTTAATGCTGGAATGATCTAACAATCATTCTAGCAACTCAAGCTCTTGATTTCTGGATTGAATTTAAGATCTTGACGTTAAACCCACTTCGTGTTCTTCGCGTTTTGCTCAGATCTTGTTACGTGTGTTGCTTCTATGTTGAAATCGAATTCGAAACCACGTTCCTATCACCCTTTCGAATCTGATGATGTCTACTTTGTTTCGGTTCATGTTGAATTCGTCAGATTAGGGTTTTGGGCAGCCCTGGCGGCTGCAGATCTGAAAATCTGCGTGCAGAATCGTTCATGCGACTGGGCCATGCGAATGGACCATTCGTATGACTGGACCATGCGAATGAGTCATTTGTACGACTGGACCAGTCGTATGTTCAGTCGTGCGACTGGACTAGTCGTATGTTCAATCGCACGAATGAGCCATCCGCATTGACTCATCCGCATTTGTTCCAGACCAAAAAAAAAAGTCTGGAACAGCTTCTTGCACAGATTTGAAGATGAGCAAAGCATATTCACCCAGAGGTTCGTTTGTCAAATAAGTTCGATGTGTACCCCATTATTCGTCGGATTTCTAGAATAGGTGAATGTAATTGGAACATGAAAGAGAGAAGAGAAGATGTCAGCAGTTGGTGCTGATTTTGTGGGGTAGTCAGGAGCATCTGACTACTTATGGGCCAATCAAGTTATATTTATCCGCACAGAAAGGATTCTGCTTCTTAGGGGGAATCCTTGTATATAGAAAGTGAAGACGCAATCCAGAAAGTGATGATGTGAACCGGTTTCCGATGATGAATCTTCGTGCATGCTGATTTGGTTGATATTGTCAGCTGTGGATTGGAACCTTCAACCTTTTGCTCAATACACCGTGTCAAGACGCAAGGAGAGCACAATGTCTACATATTGGGATATGCTGAATGTGAGGGGGAATTTTTGCAGGTGGTGATGTTAATCAAGTTAGCCTGTGTGAAGATTGAAGCAATGGAAAACTGTTCGTGTCATTATCTGGAAAAATCAGTCATATGGGGAATCTTGCTGCTATGATAGTGTTCTACAAAGTAAACGAAAGCTATTGTGCCTAAATTCATTTTCAGGGATATGGTAGTAACCTGACGGATCGGCAACGTTGGCTAATATGGTTTTCGTTTGATTCTATTGGCAACCAGAGCAAAGATTGACTGAAGATTGTAAGAGGTGTTATCTACTATTCGCAAGCAACGTACAAGGGGAATTTGTTGGAGCATATCTAGTCATATATAGTGTGTCTGTCGCTTGTCGAATAGTCTAGGCTTAATGTTATACCCCTGATATGTTGTAAACACATGAAACTGGGTCATTCGCAGGAGCATATGCGAATGAGACTCAGTCGTACGACTGAGCCATGCTAATGGACCAGCCGTGCGACTGAGAGATGCGATTGGGACATTCGTAAGACTGAACCATAAGTATGGTCCAGTCGTACGATTGAACCATACGCATGGTCCAGTCGTACGATTGAACCATACGCATGGTCCAGTCGTACGATTGAACCATACGCATGGTCCAGTCGTACGATTGAACCATACGCATGGTCCAGTCGTACGATTGAACCATACGCATGGTCCAGTCGTACGATTGAACCATACGCATGGTCCAGTCGTACGATTGAACCATACGCATGGTCCAATCGCACGAATGGGCCCAGTCGCATCTAATATGGGCCGAGGCCTATATATACCAGTTTCAATGTGTAGAGAGATAGAGGTTGGAGAGGAAGTCTGCCCGGAGCCTAGGGCTCCAGATGAGAGGGGAGATCATGCTCGATCTTCCCCTTGCCAAGAGTCGTGATTCTTATGTTGTAACGAGCTTGTAATCGTTAGGTTTTTATCAATGAAACCATATTTGATAGTTCGTGTTATTGATTTGACTTTTGGTTTTGGTTGTTCATCCTTCCGTCAAGAACATGCTCGGATGTTTATCAATCCCGAAAAACCGACTTAACACTCTCCAGCAATATGAGTGAAGTTCTCGAACTGCTGCTTTAGTGAGTCCTTCTTTGAGTCGTTGGAGCTTGAGTACATCTGAGCAAGTGCATCAAACAATTCTTTAGCAGTCTTGCAATGCTTGAACCCCACCATAATAGAGTTCGGTATTGCAGTCATGAGAATAGTCATAGCATTGCTATCGATGTCCATCTTCTTTCTGTCTTCATCAGAATAGTCCTCGACAGCCTTCTCTATCATGGCACCGTTTCCACCAGGTGATGCCACCTTTGGCTTGTACGGTCCATTGACAATGGAGTTCCATAGTTTGCTGTCTTGGTATCTAATGAAGCCTTCTATTCTTCTACTCCAAGACCTGAAGTTTTCAGGGGTAATGATGGGAGCTTTTGTCATTGTTCTCATCTCTACCTCAGATTTGTTAAGGGTCATTGAGTGAGTGAGCGGAAGGGAGGAGTAAAAACAGGTTGATTTGGATGGTTAGATCATGCAATCAAGAGCTTGAGGAGCTCTGATACCAATTGCAGGATTGGTGTTTGTCACTTAAACACAATGTTTTCTCTCAAACTCACCTAGAACAACACTCGGGTATAAGAATTAATAAGAGTTGATCACAATATAGAAAGTAAAGAACACAAAAAGATAATTTTCAAGATACTTTTATATATTGATTCTCAACTCAAAATACAAGACTCTTACAAGCAGATGACTGATATACTTATGAGTTACAAGGAGAACCTATATATAATACTATCTACAGCCGGATATACTTTGATACCAGCTGAGATCCTTTTGCTAAAGCCTATACTACAAGACTATAGCTTAAGGTATCTCAGATAAAGTCTTATCTGAGATTTGGTAGTCAGGACATGTCCCTGACTTACCTTTTGTCACCAACTAAAATTGGTAACATGTACTATCATAAAAAGGTGAACAGTGGAATAAAGTATGGTCAACTGCATGGCTCTTTAGGAAGAAGCCAAACAGTATCAGAGGTCTGCAGCGGAGTGTCAGAGACCATACTTGTGTCCACTGGTTTATAGCAGTGTCTTCCGAAGGTTAAATGGCTTCGGAGAGTAAGTACTTCCGAAGCCACTTATACTTCGGAAGAGGCTGCTCCTTCCAAGGCTTGGAAACTTCTTCTTTTCATCATACTTCGGAAGTGATCTTTACTTTATTCTTCTAAGACTTGAACTTCGGAAGTATGCACTTGTCTTCGGAAGTAGAGTTCTGTCTTCGAAAGTTGATCTTTTTCTTTGTCTTCGGAAGAGCTCTACAACCTTCGGAAGTTCCATGTTAAGCTTCGGAAGCCTTTGCATGCAGCACCAAAATAACTTAAGTGACATAGTTTTGGTTGCATTAGCCTTCTTCTTGATCCAACACTTTTGTACTCCGATCCTTTGGCACGATCACACCATAAGGAATCCTTAAGCTTAATGTACTAATATCGGACCCTCTTAGAAAATTTAGGCTTATGACCCGTTGATCCCCTCCTACCGGATACTACACCCCAAACCCTATCACTTGCGCTTCACCAATTGCCAAATCATTAAGATTTAAAGAAACCCTATCTAAAGACACTAGATTATAGGTAGATACATTGGGGGCTCTGATCGGCCTAGCCTCATGAAGACAACCACCATTATCCAAAAATTTGTGTTCATGGGCCTGGCCCAATAAACCCAGCCTACCGTCCAAATTGGGTCATATGTTATCCTGCAAACAATTTCGTTCTTCACCAAATTTTGCATGCACGCCATTCCCTCCCATGCAAAATGACGGCGCATGCGCTTTCCCAGTCGAGAGGACATCCGTTATTGGTGATTCCTCTTCTCTCCACTCATGTATGGACGACTCTTCATCTACCGACTTATTGTTCCAATCCACCCTATCACCAATCGAGGCCTCAGAAGATACCACATCCTTTTCTGATCTTACGTCGATATCTTCATCCTCTGAACACTCCAAAATTTGAATAGGAGAAGCTATCTCGGGCATCCATGGAGATGGATCTTCCAAAACCCAAACAAAGCACTCACCTTCGTTCCAGCTTAAGGAATATTTTCACGAATCAATTCCCCCTGATGAAACTACCACACAACATCTTGCAATAGATAAATTATTATCCAAATTGATAATTCATTATTGTAATTTACCTTCCCATACAGTTCATAAATTTTATCCACTGCCGTGGAATCCCACTCATGAATTGGTATGCCCCTAATTGATAACCAAGTTATCCGACTAAAATTGATCATTTGGCCATCCCATACCTCAAGAGTTTCAAACCACACCACTTCCCCTCTAGTAGGAACTTAGAAGCGATTGTAGAAGTCGGAAAAACCAACAAAACCCTCAAACCACCGACATACTTAATTTTTATGTTCGGCTGACCTGCCGAATCCAGGAACCTCATGATATTCTCTAGAATTTCGAAGGACTTGACTTCCCCAATTAATGGCAACTTCGACCAAGCAGCTGAGGCACTAGTCCTTAATGCAACAATCCGAACCACACGATTTTCTTTTAGACCACTTGCTCAATTAATTAAAACCTCTTTAAAGGACCTGCTATGATCCCTAAGGTTCCTCCTTGGAACAGGAACATAGGCATTCTCATGCATACTCTTATAAAAAATCCCAACCTTCCTTGCGACCTGCATCGCCATCTACGAATCCACCAAAGACACAATGTCCCTAACATTTGCGAAAGGAACGAAAGCAAACCTCTCCTCTGAATGAGTTCTTTTTCCGGGTACAAACGCGTCTTTGATGTCCCCAAAGCTTGACATACCTGCCACAATTTCTTGCTAGTCGCCCCTTCCGGAATGTTTGTTATGAAGAAAGACGTGATTTGCTCTCCCCTCAGTGATGCTCCTTTCTCCGACGTACTTCCTGCTAGCGTCCCGTCGTCTCCCCCAATGTTACTTGGGGTTGGTTAGCATCTAATTAATTACTAACTATTTGTTTAATATTTTTATTAACACATGTAAAACACGTGCTTTTAAACCGTTTTACACGGGTTTGTAAACTAGTGATAACAAAAGCACAAAACATTACAAAATTGAAGAATAAATACTAAAAAATCAAGCAAACACAAGCCTGTTTATTTAATACAAAAAATACACCAAAGACGTTAAACACTACATAATATAATTACATCAACACTATGTAATCAATAAAATTACACAAGTTTTTTAAACTCCAGGCTTTTTTTCCCCTACTACTCTCATGTTTAAAACAACACGAGGTTTAGAAATATTCATCGGGCAAGAAGATCGAGCTCAAATATACCAACCGTAATTACTTCGCACCACACAAGTATCTTGCAGCTTGTAATGCAAAATAGGTGAGAATGATATCTGCGCCAGCACGCCTCAAACACATTAGTGATTCCAGCATTACTTTTTGCTCATCGATCATTTTCAAGACGCCCCCTGCTTTTATCATTGAGTACTCCCCAGAAACCTACAACCCCGAAAAACACATGTAATATGATGTAAAAAGGCACAAGAAAGCCTATGCTGGAAGGTAGGCAAAACACTTGATGACACACACGTAATAGAGATTGCAGTAGTTTATTTTATGGCGTGTTTTACGGACTAGAATGTACAAAGAAGATAACACCAATTCTATTTCAGGCAACCGTGGTTGTAAAAATCGCTTAGGCGCTAGTCGGGCGGTGGGTTACCGACTAGCGATTAATCGGGATTACCAAGGATTGATCGGATTGGAACTTTATAAGTAATTTTCAGTTATATATATATCTATATATATATATATATAATACATATATATATATACATATATATACATATATACATATATATACATATATACATATACATATATATACACACACACACACATTTGATCAAAATTTACACGTATTTGGCCAAAAATTTCAAGGTTTGAAACATTTGGCCTGAATCCAACCAAAATGTGACCGGAACCTAGCCGTCGATTAGTGGCTGATTAGAACCGATTTGGTCCAATTTTGTCCTACTAGGTCCGATTTTGTCCGACTAGGTCCGATTACCGATTTTATCCACTGCAGGCAATTTTTACAACACTGCAGGCAACCATCTATGTTTTACACCTGTTATATGTGAATTTAGATTCCGGGCAGAGGTTGTGAGGGTCAAAGTCTAGGGAAGGCAATTGAGTCGGGTTGGTTGGTTGGCATGTTGAAATTGATGAACACCAACATGAGCCCTATATTTATCCGTGTCAAAGTTATCAACTCGGACACGCTTAAAGCCATGTTCCCTAAACACGAGGTGTGTAACATGTTTATTATGAAGGTTAACTAGTTGTAAATGGGTTGTAATTAGGTTGTAGACGGGTTAAATAGGTAATAAACAGATTGTAATATAGTTGTAAACAGGTTTAGTGGGTTCGTTGGATGTTTATATATTACATAATTATTTATCTATTTACTATAACTTTAATAGGGCTGAAGGGTCGACATGTGAGTTTTAGTACAGCCCGAACACAACCCATTTGTCCACCCAATACCTGATCATTTATGTGTTACGAGTCGCGTGAGGTATCATCAACCCTAGGTCAAACTGCTTATGTGGCGAATGAAGTGACAATAACTTTGAAAATGTTATTCCTTATACAGTTTGGTGCTGATGAGGTGAGGGTTAACACAGTATGAGTTGCCTTAAATCAAATTTTTTTCTTATATTTGGGGTTCAACAACATGAAAAAAGAGATGTTGAGCTGAACAAAGATAGAAATTGGACCAAAGTTGTTTACCTTTTTATGCAATGAACCCTTATTAAACCCCAAATTACCTATCCGAAAGACTTCTTTGTTTAGCATTCTCAAACGGTATTAAAAGGATTGTCACAAATAAAAATTTTATACTAAAAATGCATGTTGGAGTGATATATGTAGTGATAATACACAAGTCCCAAACCTTGCCCATTTGATATTATAATCAGAACTAAAGATTACCTGATATGCTGCAATTGGCAAGGGAGAGTTATCACGAAGCAACCTAATGACATCCAAGTAAGGCAAGCCTGGTTTTACCTGCAACCATTCAGAGATGATACAGTTGAAATGTTATCAGTAAAATAATGAACAAGGTAAAAGAATAACAAAAACAAAATACCAACCAGAAGGATGTCAGCCCCTTCTGACTCATCTGCACGTAACTCAATTAGGGCTTCTCTATAGTTTGCAGGGTTCATTTGGTAACTGTTGAATAAAAGCCACAGTAAATACACTTCGTCTTATCAGGTTTTCACATTATAAAACTAAAAACCAGAGAAACACAACATTCACAGACGTTTTCTTGTCTCCGAAACGAGGATTCGAGTCTAAAGCTTCTCGAAAAGGACCGTAAAATGAGCTAGCATACCTATACACAACAAAAACAAACATTTTTAAGGTAACCAGCCAACTCAAAGGCTATATATAGAGATATAGATGGCAAAGTAAAAAGTATTTGGATCATAATTGTCCAAAAATTAGTACTCTCTTTATAAATATTTATTTTGTCTAGTATAACTACAACTTTTTTAATTCCAATAATAATCTGGCTTTGTTGAATAAAATGACTTTACAAGATTATATTTATTGTAGTATACACTTTGGATGACTTTTGATATATATGACCTGTTATACCCATCAGACCTATTTTCTTTATAAGTTTTATATTTTACCTGATACAGATCTAACATAACCCAAATTGACCCATTCATTGTTAAATTTGTTGTAATTGCCACCTTTATACAGAGGTGTATTTGTGGGGTAGTTTAGAAATTTACTTTGCAGTATAGGACATAATAGACACATGTTGGAAACCTTCTGCATCAAGGCTGACCGAATTGCCCCTACACGACCATCCATCATGTCGCTAGGGCTTACAACATCAGCTCCAGCACGAGCCTACGAAGACACCCATCATATCACAAATGAAAATATGCATATATGATATACCAAAGGAAAAATGCAAAATTTGTGTAGAGCAATAACATTAAAAAGATAAATACCTGTGAAACAGCCTGTTTACATAACTGATGCACAGTCTCATCATTCATTATAACTCCTGTATAAAGTGACACCCATGTGTGCATTGATCAATGATTGTAATGCCTTCGATGATAATATTTCATCCTTTTTCTAAAAAATTGTTAAACTTTTTATCCAAACGCATACACGAACCGAAATGAAGCTAAAACATGAGTTTTGTAAGACATGGAAGCAAGGTACATGCTAACTTTTTCCCATAATACTAGTTGAAAAAGATTCAAATATATTGTAGCAAGTGCAATTACCGTCTTCTCTGACAATACCATCATGCCCATCCGAAGAATATGGATCTAGAGCAACATCAGTGTAAATAATCTGCCCAGACATTAAACTATTAACATTTCACTAAAATTACTTGGCAAAAAGCACAAGCACTTCAAAAGTAAACCTTTACCACTTATAATGTAAATAATCAAAAAAAGAATTAAAGTATAATCTTACAAGATCAGGGTATTTGTCTTTAAGCAACCGAATTGTCCGAGGTACTAGTCCATTATCATTGTATGCTTCATCTCCTGTGGGAGTCTAAAGAGCCAAAAACCCAATTATTTTACATTTTGTTTATGAGAGATGCACTAAAGTGAAATAATCAGCAACCTTTAATGCATCTGGGACTTTAGGGAAAAGCACAATACTGTTGACCCCGACATCACGAGCCTTGGCGACCTGCAGCAGACGTAGTATACAACATCTATCATCCATTCATGTTTTGATTACATAAGGTTAGAATATGTAAAGATGCAAACAGTTTAATTTAACCAATACTATAATATAGATCTAACTATGCATCTTACTCATTCTGAACTAAATTTACACTAAGCAATCTATCTATACATAAAAATGTTTGGACCAAATTTGGTTGTCACTAATGATCCAACAAGTGAGTTGTAAAGAATTGGACCAATGGTTAAGAAGTCCAACAATTTTATTGGATGGAAGACCATTGGTTCCTCTGAAGTTAAAAATTATGTCAACATTTTCCATTTATCCTGCAACTCGTATAATAAATATTATTCAAATATGAGACAACAGGAGAAGAAGAAAATATTTCATCCTATTCCTAATAGTCAAAACTTGGAAATATATAGAAAAATAGGAAACCCATCTCAGCACTGATGCAATTCCTAATATAAGTTTGTCTAAGACCATTAATTCAGTCATTAAATTAAACAGATGGTAGTGACCAACCATTTGTTAGAATACAAGCATGCAATTCAAATTTGTTAACCTTCAAATTTAACACATAGTAAACAAATAATATCCCTATCCTACAGAATAATACACACATACATGAAATACATAATGAACCTCCAGGATATATGCCAGTTGTAATTTTCCAACAAGAGAGCAAAACAAAGAAGATAATAGAAGGAAAAAAAACCTCTTCAAGAAGCCCATGCCTCCATCCAAGCCTATAGCAACCTGGCATGGCGCCAATAGGCGTGTCCTCTTCACCTGCAAATCCAAAGATGAATGGGAAATCCACGAAATAACAAACTAAAAATGAATGAAGAAAATAAGAAATGCTTAGCAACGACTTAGACCTTCATGAATAAAAAGGGGGTATACAAAATTTGCAGGGGACAAGTTTGTTTCTTGGAATGCAGATCTCAAGACTGGTGACCGACGATTACGACGCGGACGACGAGTAATATCCTTCATAAATTGAGCAGGCATAAAAAGAAAGATCAGAAAATAATATACTTGATAACTATTGCAGAACCAAGCATACATCTCTTAATATGAAGAGGTGAAACAGCCCCATAGCAAATATATACATCCAAAAAATTGCATTGTTGATGAATGAATGTGTAACAAATTGTGAGGAAAAAGTAAGTCTTGAGAAGTTCAAGTTCAATTAATGTACATTATTAAACAAGGATAGACAACTCATCTAGAAATACATTCAAAAAAACAAGGTTAAGCTTAAGCTGGCTTTTCATCAGTCTTTTTTCAATAACCGCAGGAACCCGTCACCCTACCAACCAATGGAATCAGGTGCAGAAGCCCATGGAAGTTGGATTAGAACCTAAGAACTCTCCTAGAGGGAATTAGGTTTTCATAAGTCTTTCCTTTTATCTTATAACCATCAGAACCTGTCAAGGGAAAACTCATAGCCCCACCAATACCCTACTATCTACTAATCGATGGGACTAGGTAAAATGCAATGTAGCGCTCAAGGGGTGAAAGGCCAAAACTAGCAGAAGCTGTATTCGAACCTCGGACCTCTACTCAAGAGAATCAGGTTTTCATCAGTCCTTGCACACTACTACACTAGCTTTTAACTTGGTAATACTACGATATGCTCACAAACACAGTTTGCATTAGGGGCAAACCATGATAATATGGGGGCAACATAATTCATCTTTATAAATAAATGACTACAGTTTTCCTATCATAATTAAATTAGTACTATATAAACTGCATAAATTAAAAAAAATTTGATAGCCGGCCACAAAGTATGTCTGCTACGTAAAGTAACAAGTAGCAAAATGTGTAGTTCATTGTACCATAAAGAAGGTGCTAAACAAGAGTAACAAACTTAATTAGAAATATTGCACCACAAAATGTCTATCATCTAATAGTGATATGAGCTCATACAGGCCAGTAGTAGTCTGCCACCTCAACCAAGGATGGATTTTTGACAATTATAAGAAATAAGAATTACAGAAGAAACTTCATGCCAGGGAAATAAAAGCTGTACACTTTTGCATGATAAAAGCTAACAAAATAATGTAACATAACGAATCATTCTAGAGTACTAGACAAGAGTTTATAATTAGAATGGTAAAAATACCTCGAGCATGACACCATTTTTGTAGTTAGATCATGCAAAATAAGTTAAAAAGCTTATACACTAGCCAAGTAACGAGAATAAATTCAGTATTAGATGATGATAAAATTAATTTGAAAAAACTTACAAATGAAGTAACAACAGGAGTTCCAGCAGGAGAAGCAGGAATGGGGGGCACCGGAGGCGCTTCAGGGATGTTTCCAGCAACAACAGCAGCTTCGCATTCCGCATCACTCATACCCAACTTTTTGAAGGGTCCATCACTTGTAGAAGCCTTTACTACAAACATACGCCTATGACCAGAGATTGATGGGCGAATTGGAAGAACATTTGAATTGAATTTTCCATGGCTCATGCAATCTAGACCCTTAACTGTTCCAACACTCAATGGCATGTTCACAATAGTGGAAGCCATAACTATGAATTCTGCAACATCAAAATTTTTTTAAAAATGCTATAAGAGAAACTTAGGGAGATGAGAATGCAAAAGATGCTTAGTACTTAATTATAGTGAACTTGATCCTCTATGTTCCCTTAGAAAGGAATAAAAATGCACAAGAAACCATTACGTTGGAAGCAAAACTACATCTTTGACACACACAATGTCATCCAATTAGTGGTTGGGGGAGTAGCTAATAAGGTGGATGTTAAGAAGGTAACACAAAATAAGAGTCTAAATTGTGTATCATCTAAAAGATTCCTCAAAGCATGTCAAAGTTGATTTTCAACTTGGTTAGAAGCTCCTCTTTGAGGACTTGGAATAAATACAACACCTACTCCTCCCATGTTTTATGTAATAATCTTGGTGCAACTTACCTTTCCACCAGTCCTATCTTCCATGTTCAGACTAATCATGTGGAGTTTGTTTTTCAATTTGTTCGAAATAAGGTTGTACAAGGAAAACGTAGTGTGCAATTTATATCGTCAATTGATCATATTGCTAACATCTCTACAAAGTCGTTGCCAACTCAAAGATTCCTATTCTACGTTCCAAGCTACAGATCATTCCCCATCCTTCACTTGTGGGGGAATATTAGACTAATATTCTAATTATACATATATAGGTGGTACTCAATTGTGACATTGTACTCAAAGACTTGTTATAACCTTATTCACTACATCAAATACAATCTTTACCAGATTTGATTCACCGAAACAAAAATTACACAAAGCAAAGCTAAAATTTCATTTGTGAATATACAATCAATAACCCGATACCACAATTACATAAGAGAAGACTAGTACATATGTTCATCCAACTTGCAAGATATCATCTTGTTGTCAAATGCAGATTAAAAAAAAATCAAACAAATTCAATCTAGAGTTTATGAGTACGAGATTAGCAGAACTGATATATGATACCTGAACTGCGGAGGAGAACTGAAGCAGCAGCGCCGGTGAAGACCTTCGCCGATGAAGACGACGGTGAGTGAACGCAGAGAGCGATTGTTAGGTTAGTAAGGATGATTGATGAATTTTTCAATCTTTTGTATGGGATCAGGTTTGGTTTTAGATCAGATTTTGTTTCTATCTTTTGTTTTTTACTGCATCAAACTTTTCTATTATACAAATAATTTCGTTTGTGAAAACAATCAAACAAGAGTAAATTACTATTCCTAGTTTTAATCTATTTTAACAGCAAGCGTAACAAACGTATGACTTGGTTCGGACTAGGATCTTTATTATAACTAAGCTCACCTAATAGTTTTCGGGTTGGGACCCACCTCCGAACCTTTTAAAAAACTCATGACTAGAAAAACTAAATGGTTTAAAGTTAAGTATTTTACACATGGGAATATTTAAATCTTTAATCTTCTCATATTTACTCATAGTTGAAATCTACCCCTGTTTCTACCTAAATGTCAATTGTAATGTCACTTGCATGAATTCTCTGTTTCTACATGCCAATTGCAAAACTTGAAACCATCAAAAATCACCGTATCACCATATAGTTATATTTTCTAAAGGAGTAATAGTTGTTAGAGAAGTATGCATGAAAGGTTATATCTAGTTTCACAATAGGTTACTTTATTGATTGTATATAATATTAACATTTATTTGTTCAAGTTCACTACATACTCAACACTTTTGAATTTCTCTTAATAATATATTTTGTTTCTGTTGTTAGAGGACTTATGTCTAATTCATTCAAATGCATGGATCATCTCTCAATTATATTTCTATTTGACTTTTATTGCAGTTATATCTAGACTTAATCTGAATAGATACAAAAAAACAAAGAAATCAGCTACATTTTATGCATTGTGGCTTCATATACTAAACATGGTTAGTTGATATATTCGAGCAATTCAAACAGTTATTGGCATATGTTTAGATATGAGTCCACCTAGACCTTGCTACAAGATGTTCTACCTTGAAAGAAAACAATATACATATAAATTAGTGTATGAAAGTGATAACACATGTCTTTATCAACTAATAATAAATAGAACAACTTTCAGGACACTTTGTAATATTTTGGAGCGGAGTGAAAAGTTGAAGGCGACTAAGTATCTCCAAGTAGATGAACAAGTTGCAGTTTTCCTATACATTTTGGCACACCATGTGAAGAATCGAGTGGCGAAGTTTCACTTCATCGGTCAGGAGATACTATCAGTAAACATTTTAACAATGTGTTAAATGCTATAATAATATTGGAAAATGAATTGTTTAAGAAGCCGGAGCCAGTATCGGAAACTTCAACACATGAAAGATGGAAATGGTTTAAAGGATGTTTGGGGGCAATTGATGGGACACATATAAGTTGTTGGTCCAAATGATCGAATTACAATACACTTGAGAGGTTGAATCGTTCAAAATCAATAATAAGAACAAACAACAAACAATATGATGATGAAGAAGAACCCAAAAAGTATTCAAAGTATAACAATCATGATCCAATACTAACAATATAATAAAGCTCAATATATTTATGTGAAAAACAAGCTTACAATAGGCACTTGCAACAAAGATAAACGGATTAGGGTTTTGTAAAGATGCCCAACAACGGAAAAGATCAAAACTATATATAGTAAACATAGTTTTGCTGAGAGTTTCGTTGTCTGCGAATATAATGCCCGGTTATTTTTAAGACAAAGAAAAAAAGAATAAAGTAAAGTAAAAAGAAGGAAAAGAAATAAACCCAAGTCTAGGGGTTTAAAGGGATAAGAAGGATAAAAAGTTTAAAAGTTGGTGATAAAGGTGGTATGACCGCCTAAAAGGTCACACCACACCTTTTTAATCGAATCTTGGTATATAGAGAAAGAGAATGAGCTGAAACTCTCGGTTTTGAAGGAAGAACAAGAAAGAATTCGAAGTCAAGGTAAGAATTCATGTGTTCATGATGTTCTTGACTGGTTTTGTCCTCGGGTTTATGCTTATGTGTGTTTGTATGTGTTCGGTATGTTTTTAGTGGGTTTCTAGGCGGTTGAACTGAATTTCAAACAAGTTTGGAAGAAGTCATACTCAAGAGCTGCAAAGGTGAGTTCTAGAACCCCTCTTTTACTGGTTTTTAACTATTTTGGGGCTGGAAATACATGAATGTATGTTTTCATTAAACTGGGTTTCAGACCCGTATGTATGAATGTGTGTATGTTGATGTTATGATGTAATGATTGGCTATGTTCATGCTTGATGATGCATGATGGTGTTAAGGCTTAGAAGGTAAGAATTAAGCTTAGAACATGATGGATGGTGATTGGGAACCGAGATCTGATGTTTAGAGCTCATATGTTTAAGTTTTAGCATTTGCCTAAGTATGCAGAAGAAATGCGGATGATAGTTAATGCGGATGAGCATTAATTACTAAGGAAAGTCAATGTGGATGAGTATGGAAAGTCAATGCGGATGATAGTTAATGCGGATGAGCATTAATTACTAAGGAAAGTCAATGTGGATGAGTAATGGAAGTCAATGCGGATGAGCAGTTAATGCAGATGAGCAGTTAATGCAGATGAGCAGTTAATGCAGATGAGCATTAACTATTAAGTAAGTCAATGCGAATGAGTATTGGATGAAATGCGGATGAACGTTGACTAAGTATGGGAAATACGGATGAGTAAGGTCAATGCGGATGAACAAATGCGGATGAATAGGAACAAATGCGGATGAAGTAAAACAAATGAGGATGAACTATAGCAAATGTGGATGAACAAAAGACAAATGCAGATGAACACTTAGAATGTTTTCAAACTTTCTGGGGAAAAAGATCAATGTAGGCTTTGACTTGGGATATTCCCAGGGGTTCTTGTAATCTGACTTTTGAGGTCATAGATGTTATGATGGGCATGTTATGATGTATGTTTGATGCTTTGGCATTATGTGTATGATGTTATGCATGATGGTATGTATGATGTATGTATGTATGTATGATGCCCTGCATGATGATGTTGACTGTTCATGTTGATGTTCCTTATTATGTATGATTATTTTCCCTTGGCTTTACATTGAATGTTAATGAATGAAATGAAAGTATTACGTAACGTAAAGTGGAAGATAATGAAAAGAGGAATGAAATGATGAATGCATGCATTAATGAATGAATGAATGAATGAAAGTATGAAAGGCTTGCAAGCAAATGTAAGGAGGTTCACACCTCATGTAGGGTGTTAGCTCAACCGTGTGCGGGTTAGCTACCCAGAAGGATGCACACTGGGGCTTGATCCGTGAGATTAAGCATATGTATAGAGGTTCACACTCAATGAAGGGTGTTAACTCAAATGTGTGCGGGTTAATTACCCCAGAAGGATGCACACTGGGGTCCAATCCTTGTGATTGACCATATGTATGGGACCCTTGCCGCTCACCCTGGTTAACTGGAGTCAGCTTCGTGCACAATGTTCGGGGTCTATGAAAGACCTCAGGCCTAGTACCGGCTTTATGCATACGGTGGGGTGAAGCACATGGCATTGGTCTGAATGAAAGTAAAGATGTAATGATGAACGTATGGAATGAACGAACGAATTATAAAGATAATAATGATATTATCTATGTGTACGTATGATGTGTGATCACATGCAAAAGCAATGAACGGTTTAATGAAAGTAAAAGTATGTTTTGTTGTAAAACTAGAACTCACTCAGCAACGCTAACTTTTTATGCATTTTCCAGCTGGTAGGTGAGTATTGCTGAGGATGGTGCGGGACAACTACTTGGCATTATGGATGGCATTCTGTTGTTTAATGTTTTTGCATTGTAATGCGAACCAATGAAATTGTATAATGAATGTTGTATTATTTTGCAAAAGCTTTTATCATGAAATGAAATGTCAATTTTTGAATGTTTCTGCTACAACGTTTATTTCAAGTTAATGTAATTATATGTTTTATGGGAAATGATTGGCCAGCTGTAAGCATCCCGGGAACGGGGCCTTACAAGTTGGTATCAGAGCCAAAGTTTAAGTGAAGTGGGTAAATTTTCAAAATAAACTGAAAATGGGACGGAAAGGGAAGGGATGCCAGTTCGAGTAGCTGCGTGCCATCAGGTATTTTCTTAATGATTAACCGGTATTATGTGCGCATGTTATGTGTTTATGTGTTGCTGGTAGATTTAGATACTGATGTAGTCAGGACAGGTAATGCTTGGGGTATGAAGAGTAAAGTAAGTGGCTAATCACAACTAGCCATTGTGATTAGGGACTTACTATACTTGACATAAATTGAGCTGGTCCCATCGGGTGCAGGGTCGAGGAGGTGTGGCAAGTGTGGGAAGGAGCACACTGGTGAATGTAGATGGGATTTAATGTGTGCTTCAAATGTGGGAAACCTGGCCACATGGTGAGGGAGTGTAAGACTGGGAAGTGTTTTAATTATGACGGGGAGGGTCACATGAGCCGAGACTGCAAGAAGCCAAGGGCTGAAAGTTCTGGTGCAGGGAAGAAGACGACTGGGGGAGAAAGACCAAGGGCGAGCTCCAGGGCGTTCACGATGATGCAGGAGGAGGCTAGAACGGACCTTGATGTCGTATCAGGTACGTTTCTAGTAAACCACACTTTAGCCTCTGTGTTATTCGATTCTGGTGCTAGTAAAAGTTTCATCTCTGCTGCTCTCTGTGCTAAGCTGCCTCTTAATAGTAGATGTATTGATGCGCCCTTTGATGTAGAAACTGCCATAGGTAAGTCTACCAGAATTTCGGAGGTGATAGAGGGTTGTGATGTGGAACTAGAAGGTCATAAATTTCCTGTTAGACCATTCGTGATGACCTTAGGTGGTTTTGATATAGTTCTTGGGATGGATTGGTTAGCGGATTACGAGGCGAACATTTTGTGTCGCAAGAAGATGATTCGATTGACAGCACCTGACGGGAGTTTGGTAACGATTTATGGTGACTGGGTCAAAACGATTCCAAAGGTAATATCAATGGTGGTGGCGGGAAAGTGCATGAGGCGGGTTGTAGTGCCTACTTGGCCTATGTAAATGATGTGGATACGCCAGAACCACAATTTTATGATGTAGCAGTTGTGTGTGACTTCCTAGACATGTTCCCAGAAGACTTACCAGGAGTGCCACCTGACCGGGAAATCAAGTATCAGATTGATCTGATACCGGGTGCCCAACCTGTTGCCAAGGCACCATATCGTTTGGCTCCGACTGAGATGAAAGATTTGATGGAGCAGTTGCAAGAGCTGCTCAATAAGGGGTTTATTAGACCGGGTATCTCTTCTTGGGGTGCTCCGGTCGTATTCATGAAGAAGAAAGACGGTAGTATGAGAATGTGTATTGACTACCCTGAGCTGAATAAGTTGACGCTAAAGAACCGATAGCCCTTACCAAGAATAGATGATTTGTTTGATCAGCTTCAAGGTGCCAGTTGGTTTTTAAGGATATACCTTCGATCTGGTTACCATCAGTTGAAAGTGAAAGAGCAGGATATCCCTAAAATAGCTTTTCGCACACATTATGGTCATTATGAGTTTCTTGTCATGTCATTTCGTTTGACAAATGCGCCAGTTGCTTTTATGGATCTGATGAATCGAGTGTGCCGGCCAATGTTGGATAAATTAGTGATTGTGTTTATTGATGATATCCTGATTTATCCGAAGAGTGAGATTGAGCATGCTGGTCACATTCGGGAGGTTTTGGAGACGTTGAGAAAGGAGAAGTTGTACGCCAAGTTCTCCAAGTGCGTGTTCTGGTTGCGCGAGGTTCAATTCTTGGGTCATGTAGTGAATCCTGATGGAATTATGGTGGACCCGACAAAGGTGGACGCGGTGATGCAATGGAAGTCTCCAAAGACGCCATCTGAGATTCGTAGTTTCTTGGGTTTGGCGGGCTACTACAAAATATTCATCCAAGACTTTTCTAAGATCCTTTCTCCACTAACTAAGTTGAACCTGAAAGATGTGAAGTTTGTATGGGGTCAAGCTTAAGAGAAGGCGTTCGAGGAATTGAAAGCGAGATTGACTCAAGCTCTTGTTCTGTCCTTACCCGATGGAAGTGAATCTGGTGGTTTATTCTGATGCTTCCTACTCGGGGTTTGGGTGTGTATTAATGCAGAGAGGGAAGGTCATAGCCTATGCATCTCGACAGTTGAAGGTTCATGAGGTCAATTATCCTACTCATGACTTGGAGCTAGCAGCCGTGGTCTTTGCGTTAAAGATTTGGAGGCACTATCTTTACGGGACGAAGTGCACCATATTCACTGACCACAAGAGCTTGAAGTACTTCTTCGAGCAGAAGGACCTGAACATGAGGCAGAGATGATGGTTGGAGCTTATAAAATATTATGATTGCGAGATCCATTACCATCCGGGCAAAGCTAATGTTGTGGCGGATGCCCTTAGCCGAAAAGAGAGACCTGAACCGATTCGGGTGAAAGCTTATCAGTTGATCATGACCTCTGATGTGATGAAGCAGGTCAAGGAGTTTCAAGATGAAGCGTTGAAAGAAGATCATCTTAACTCTGAAAGAATGAGAGGCCTGGTCGTAGAATTGGGTGAAAACACGCTTGGTGTTAGAACTCAATTCGGAAGGATGTGGTTTCCTCGTTTGGGGGGTCTACGGGTGAAGATTTTGGATGAAGCTCATAAGACTCGATACTCTATTCATCCTGGTGCCACAAAGATGTATCAAGACATGAAGAAAGATTATTGGTGGCCGGGTATGAAACGTGATGTGGGGGAGTATGTGAGTAAAGGCCTTACTTGTCTATAGGTGAAGGCCGAACATCAAAGGCCGTATGGGAAGATTCAACCTTTGGATATACCAGAATTGAAGTGGGAGCACATCACCATGGATTTCATTACGAAGCTACGCGTACCCCGAAAGGGTATGCTGCCATATGGGTGATAGTTGACCGTTTGACGAATAGTGCTCACTTCCTACTGATCCGCTAGACATATTCATCCAAGAGGTTGGCGGATCTTTTCATTAAGGAGATTGTAACTCATCATGGTGTACCAGTGTCTATTGTGTCTGATTGTGACACTCGGTTTACATCAAAATTTTGGAAGAAATTCCACGACGCGATGGGGACGAGGTTGCGTATCAGTACGGCTTATCATCCTCAGACAGATGGTCAGTCAGAAAGGACCATTCAGACGTTGGAGGATATGCTTCGGGCATGTGTTATTGACTTTGGAGGAAGTTGGGATGACCACTTACCGTTAGCTGAGTTCTCATATAACAACAGTTATCATGCCAACATTGGTATGTCACCTTATGAGATGCTATATGGTAGGAGATGCAGGACACCTGTGTGTTGGGGTGATATTGGTCCAAAAGAATTAGGAAGCATCGAGGTAATTGAGGCCACAACTGAGAAGCTTGAAAAGATCAAAGCCTTCATGAAGGCAGCCAAAGATAGACAAAAGTCGTATGCTGATAAACGACGTAGATCGATTGAGTTCTAGGTGGGTGACATGGTTATGTTGAAAGTCTCACCTTGGAAGGGTATCATTCAGTTTAGAAAGCGGGGCAAGTTGAGCCCAAGGTATATAGGGCCTTTCCGAAGAGTTGCTCGAATAGGAGAGGTGGCCTATAGACTGGAATTACCAGATGGATTAAGTGGAATTCACCCGACATTCCATGTATCTCATCTGAGGAAGTGTTTAGCGGATGAGGATATGATTGTTCCACTAGAGGATATCGAAGTGGATGAACGGCTCAATTATGTGGAGCAACCAGTGGAAATCATTGATCAAAAAGAGAGGAGGCTGAGGAATAAAGTGGTTCCCCTTGTGCATGTACAGTGGAAGCACAAGAAAGGATCCGAATCTACGTGGGAGACTAAAGAAGAGATGAGACAGCATTACCCACAATTGTTTGAGGAATAACAGGTTTCGGGGATGAAACCTATATAACGGGGGTGGACTTGTAACGATCGGTTATTTTTTATACAAAGAAAGAAAGAAAGAATAAAGTGAAGTAAAAGAAGGAAAAGAAATAAAACCCAAATCTTGGGGTTAAAAGTGATAAAAAGGACAAAAAGTTTAAAAGTTGGTGATAAAGGTGGTATGGCCACCTAAATGGTCACACCACACCTTTTCAGTCGGATCTTGGTAGAGAGAGAGAGAAGGAGCTGAAACTCTTGGTTTTGAAGAAAGAACAAGAAAGAATTCGAATTCAAGGTAAGAATTCATGTGTTCATGATGTTCTTGACTGGTTTTGTCCTCGGGTTTATGCTTATGTGTGTTTGTATGTGTTCGGGTATGTTTTTAGTGGGTTTCTAGGCGGTTGAACTGAATTTCAAACAAGTTTGGAAGAAGTCATACTCAAGAGCTGCAAAGGTGAGTTCTAGAACCCCTCTTTTACTGGTTTTTAACTATTTTGGGGCTGGAAATACATGAATGTATGTTTTCATTAAACTGGGTTTCAGACCCGTATGTATGAATGTGTGTATGTTGATGTTATGATGTAATGATTGGCTATGTTCATGCTTGATGATGCATGATGGTGTTTCTAAGGCTTAGAAGGTAAGACTTAAGCTTAGAACATGATAGATGGTGATTGGGAACCGAGATCTGATGTTTAGAGCTCATATGTTTAAGTTTTAGCATTTGCTTAAGTATGCAGAAGAAATGCGGATGAGTATGCAAAGTCAATGCGGATGATAGTTAATACGGATGAGCATTAATTACTAAGGAAAGTCAATGCAGATGAGTATGGAAAGTCAATACGGATGATAGTTAATGCGGATGAGCATTAGTTACTAAGGAAAGTCAATGTGGATGAGTAATGGAAGGCAATGAGGATGAGCAGTTAATGCAGATGAGCATTAACTATTAAGTAAGTCAATGTGGATGAGTATTGGATGAAATGCGGATGAACGTTGACTAAGTATGGGAAATACGGATGAACAAGGCCAATGCAGATGAACAAATGAGGATGAACAGGAACAAGTGCGGATGAAGTAAAACAAATGCGGATGAACTATGGAAAATGCAGATGAACAAAAGACAAATGTGGATGAACACTGAGAATGTTTTCTGACTTTCTGGGGAAAAAGATGAATGTAGGCTTTGACTTGGGATATTCCCGGGGTTCTTGTAAGCTAACTTTTGAGGTCATAGATATTATGATGGGCATGTTATGATGTATGTTTGATGCTTTGGCATGATGTATGATGTTATGCATGATGGTATGTATGATGTATGTTATGTATGTATGATGCCCTGTATGATGATGTTCACTGTTGATGTTCCTTGTTATGTATGATTATTTTCCCTTGGCTTTACGTTGAATGTTAATAAATGAAATGAAAGTCTTACGTAACATAAAGTGGAAGATAATGAAAAGTGGAATGAATGAAAGTATGAAAGGCATGCAAGCAAATGTAAGGAGGTTCACACCCAATGAAGGGTGTTAGCTCAACCGTGTGCAGGTTAGCTACCCCAGAAGGATGCACACTGGGGCTTGATCCATGAGAATAAGCATATGTATGGAGGTTCACACCCAATGAAGGGTGTTAGCTCAACTGTGTGCGGGTTAATTACCCCAGAAGGATGCACACTGGGGTCCAATCCTTGTGATTGAACATATGTTTGGGACCCTTGCCGCTCACTCTAGGTAACTAGAGTCAGCTTCATGCACAATGTTCGGGGTCTATTAAAGACCTCAGGCCCAATACCAGCTTTATGCATACGATGGGGTGAAGCACATGGCATTGGTCCGAATGAAAGTAAAGATGTAATGACGAATGTACGGAATGAATGAACGAATGTTGAAGATAATAATGATATTATCTATGTGTACGTATGATATGTGATCACATGCAAAAGTAATGAACGGTTTAATGAAAGTAAAAGTATGTTTTATTGTAAAACTAGAACTCACTCAACAACGCTAACTTTTTATGCATTTTCCAGTTGACAGGTGAGCATTGCTGAGGATGGTGCGGGACAGCTACTTGGCATTTTTTATGGCATTCTATTGTTTAATGTTTTTGCATTGTAATACGACCAATGAAATTGTATAATGAATGTTGTATTATTTTGTATATGCTTTTATCATGAATGAAATGTCAATTAGTGAATGTTTCCGCTGCAACGTTTATTTCAAGTTAATGTAATTATATGTTTTATGGGCAATGATTGGCCAGCTGTAAGCGTCCCGGGAATGGAGCCTTACAGCGAAACTATCTTGCCAAAACATAGTTTCACCCGGCTGAGACAAATTGTTTCGCCGGGTTGTAATTGGTAGCTTGCTATGAGCGAGACTACAGTTTTGCGCATAGTTTACTGGGTAGCAAAACTTAAACTAGCCAACATACTTACAAATGAAAACTAACATTAATTATATTACAATCAAACATAATCAAAATCTAATATATGGTGAGTCCAACCTATACTTGATCTTTAATACTCTCCCGAGGTTGGATCTCACTGTCGTGATCGATCGTCGCTTGTCTTTTTAGCTCCAGCATCTTCAGCCACCTCAGATAATTCCTCATTTGCTCTGGCAGCTACATCCTCGGCATGTGCACTTGCTTGTGTGAATTGGCTCATTAGATCCCGCACATTCATCCTCAACTCATCTTCTTTTCTAAGCTTTTGTGCCAACTCTCTCACTTCAGTCCTAACTCCCTTACCTTGTTAGCAACCGTCATAAAAATGCTTGCTTCTTTTTGCGTCTCAGCTCCAGCCCCCGCTTTTATATGATTCTCACAAAGTACAATCAGATCTTCATCACAAAAGGCAAATAACTCCATAGGGTCAAATAACCTAAATTCTACCCCATTCTTTATTCTAATCACCGCCTCCCCAGTATTGTTATCGTAAAACCATTTCTCAAAGCTTTGAAGTTATTGGGGAAGGGTATCCGACAACCTCACCTTGTTCACCGCCTTAGGGGGTTTCACCCTTAGCACTATCCTTCCTTTCCCTGTTTCCCAATCCTTATCTTTCTTTGATCTTCTTCTCACCGCCTTCATGAACCAAAATGCCTGAAAGTTATTGCTTAGCCCCTTCTTAATCTCTTCCTCTAATAGCTTAGCCCTCTCACTCATATTAGAATCAATCAAAGGGAGCACAACTAACCTCCTTAAATCTCACTTAGCAAGGTCTTAAATGCCTTCCTCTTATGCAAGTATGTAACGCCTCCTCCTCTCCTCTTGATCATGAACATCTTGAGGCTAGAGTTGTATTTCCAACTTATGATCTTCTTATCAGCTTCCTTCTTGTTCAGCCCTTGAATATTCTGAAATAAAGGGGTAATTTCCTCAGGTTCCTTTTCCCTCACAAACCATTCTTCTTTATATATTTCAAACATATCATTTTCATCCGAGCCCTTCTTGGCGTTAACAGCCTCTCATCAACCTCATTATATTCAGGCTCAAATCATAATCAACTAGCTATTCATCCTCTTTATCCTCATCTATCAACCCTTTTTCAATTGTTTTCTCAACACCCTTTTAGCTCTTTCTGCAAATATATCCTCTCCTCCAAAGTCATCTATATTCATTCCTATATCAACAAACCCAATTTCTATCACCTCCTCCACATTGTCAGTCCTACCAATCACATTCTTAGCCTCTGTATCATCCCTAATTCCAGATCCCCTAGCCGCTTTAGTCCTGCACTAGAAGTGCCCTCTCATGCCATAGAAGATGTACTCACATTCAAAAATGGGTACTTAGAAGTATCAGTCATATCATCTAACTCAGATTCAGCTAGCTGATTAGGCAGGCTGACTGTAGCCTTCAACTCGTTCACTTCAGTCAGTAGTCTCCTTATCAAATTTTGCTGATCTACTAGCATTTTTGTCATTCCTTTAAGCATCTCATCCTTTTGTTTCTCTCTCAACTCTGGATTGGTCAACTTGGTCTTTATCATACTAAGCTTATTGGTTAAAGAGGAGTTGAGGTACCTTATAACTTCCTCATCCAAGCTAGCCCTCTAATCCATTCTTTGAGGCTTAGTAAACGCCTGATGTTTATGCTTAGTCCTCCTCTCCGTCTCACCCTCTTCAGCCTTTTTCTTTGACCTTTTCTCCTTTTCAAACCTTACCTTCTGATCAGCCTTATTAACATCATCTTCAAAGTCATAATCTTTTTCTTTAGCATATCGCTTCCTTTTCTTCATCAATTCAACTTGTTTCACCCTTGTCTCCTCAACCTCCTCAGATTCAATCACCCTTCGAATATAGTTGCATCTTTCTAGAGGGTACATGTTCTCCCACAAGTGTGTAATATTCCCAGTAAAATCATGCCTTATTGCACAGCAATCAGCAAATATGCGTGTGTTCATTTGTACCAATCTCTTGATCTCCCCATGTCTCGGTACATTAGGAATTAGATCGTCTATAATCATTTGAAGAAATCTTGGATACAACAACCATTTATCCTTCTTTGGAGCCATCACGTTCTTTCTATGCAATCAAAGATGAGTTGGGAAATATTGGCCTTCTGCCCCTACAGAATATGACCATAGCTTTGGCCGAGTCAAGGTTCAGCCCATCGGATCCACCTTTTCAGTGATCTAAGCACATGATAAATACATAGGCGATGTATCTCTACTCCTTGGACAAAAAAGGATTTCTTGATTTCCTTTCTTGTCCCTAAAGTAGGACCCTTATAACCCATACTCCTAATGCATCAAACACCTCCTGATCTGTCAGCACAACCTTATCTCCACTGTCTTCTTGGAGTCTCAATACCCTAGAAATAATCTCTGCAGTAATGGCTATATCATTCTCTAGTACTCTAGCCACTATCCTTTGTGGATTGGCTCTAGTGTCATACTCAGCAGTATGCCAAAAATATCTGATCTAAAGATTGTAGATGGTGGGAAAATGAGTGATAGAATAAACAATGGGTGATCTTTGGAGCCAACGAATACAGTCTCTAAATCCTGCGGCTTAGGGTGTGTATCATCAAGGATAGCAGTAATGTTGTTCCTCTTGTCAAACTTCAGATTAGCCATTTTGTCTGAAAAGTAAATAAAATGCATTAGAAAATGGATTAAAATGAATAATAAAGAATAATAGTTAAAAAGAATAAAATTAAGTAAAATCAAATTAAATTTGCCAGGCGAAAGTATAGTTTCGCTAGCCGAAACAGTAGATTCGGCTAGCAAAAAAGTAGTTTCAGCAAGAAGCAGGATGTAGTTTCGGCATGCCAAGGCAGAGATTCGGTAAGCCGAAACTATAAATTCAGCCAAGCAAAACTGAGAAATGTCCTGCGAAACTGCCAAGTTCGCACGGACATCATAATTCACTGTTTCGCTAAAAACCTTTGAACTTTCGTTCAATTTCGCTGGAATATCAGTATTTTTGCAGTAAGAACTGTGAAGATACCGAATAGTCACAAACCAATCGGTTCTTAATTAGTTGTTTAAACCTAGATCAAATTACTATCCAAGGTTCAAAACTAACATATGAAGCTTAAATGATCATCAATCAGGAATCAAATGCTCAAAAACTCAAAATTGTATGAAAAACTCGGTGAATGCACTGAAACTAAAACCCTCAAATGTGTGAAAATGAACTCTTAATTTCTCAAAATGTGATCAATAGAACGTAGTTTCACAGGCAGCGAAACTATAGTTTCGCCCGCTCATGCTTTGGTCAGAGATGACACTGATATATGCGAAAGAGCCGGCGAAGCTAAAATTTCACACTGCGAAACTATCAGCGAAAATATAATTTCACTGGAAACTTAAAAACATTAAAAATAAAAAAAATTATTTTCCTTTAAGAATAATATAAAATAAAATATTTAGAATTTAGAAATGAATTAAAACAAAAGCAAAATATGGAAATGAAAAGAAATTGCCCCACAAGACCTCACTAGACTTCACAAATTTTTTTAACATAATAAAAGGAAATAAAGGATATAGAAGAACAAGAAGCAGAAGAGATTTTCTGGACAGTCATAGATCGGTGGGATTGCTGATATACTTGTCCCTTTAAACCCATGTTTTCATCTTTTCAACAAGTGAACCACAACTACAGTTATCATGTTTTGGTTCATTTAAAGAACACTTTAAGACTTAGTCCCCACAAACATTTGGCAAAGAAACTTATCATATCCTTATCATACTTTGAACAAATGACACGCTCAGCTTGATTATTCATTTTAAAAACAACAAAGATTCTTTTTCAAAAGAAGCACAGACCTTATAGACATCAAATGATGAGAGCTCTAGGTCTATATTCACGTATAATGGTGGAGTTGATCAATTGAGTCTTATAGATGAGAGCTTCAGATCTATACTTACGTATAACCGAGAAGATCAGCATATCATGCTGATAAGAGCTCCAGGTTAGTACTATCATGCAACAAAGGAGATCATCACTCCAGGTCAATGTTCACACATAGTAGAGGAGATAGGCAAGTGGAAGAATACAACAAGGAGTTTCTTAGATACATAGACAAGCAAGCATATAGCTTTTGAGACAGGATGGGGAAGAGAACAAGGATGCTTTGGTAAAAATGCATCAACGAAAAGATATCACTTTCTCAACCTATTATGAACAAGGACTTGTAACTTTGTAAAGGCCAAAAATGTTAAGGGGATAATCCGAGTCACCAAGTTTCTTATTCTGTTAGTTAAGCCACGGGATCACTGTCTACTTTACTTTTAGGCTGAACCTATCAAGCATATCCTAACATAATACTTTTGACCTCCTTCACATCATCCTTGGTAACAACAAATTTTATTTAGGAGAATTCTGCAATAAAGAACAAGAAATTTTTTATTATTCTCCCCCTAAATTTCTACGAATCAGTAAGATTGGAGAAATTTCAAAATAAACTACACATATACTATATATTTATTTATTATATATTTTTTATGTGAAATGATGAAGGACTATGGAGCATACGAAAAAACAGAAAAGAAAGAAAGAGAGCAGCAAAGGAAGTATAAACAATATGTTAAGAACGAGTAAGAATCGATCAGGAACGAACTATGAACTTGGACAGGGTGTTTGGGACGCTCTGGATGGCTAGGGTTTATGTGTATTCATAATATCTCTCAAAGTGTTTTTCCACGAATTAGGTGGTATTTATAGGTTAGTGGTTTCCATTCGTACGACTGAACCATTAGCATGGTTTAGTCGTGCGACTAAATCATGCGATTGATCCATACGCACAACTAAAGGTTCAGTCGTGCGACTGAGTCAATCTATATCTCAATCATACGACTGATCCAGTCTCCTGGTTCAGTCATGCGACTGGTCCATAAGCATGATAGATTCATGCGTATGGTCCATAAGTATGGGCCATTAGCATGAATACTCATTCGATTAGGTTGAACACATTACTCAATCATTATTGACTTAGAATTGTGTACAACAACCTCAAACCTACATAAGAAGTTCATTCATATGAATTAAAGATAAGTAAACATCAAATCATGTTTCATTACTTCATCAAATTACACATATGTAAGAAATGAAGACTTTTACTTTTAAGCATATAAACTAGGTACACATGCATCTACAAACTCCCCCTTAGACCTAGTTTACTCTATCATCTAACATTCTTCACAGGTTCTTGGATCTTCTTGTACTTCTCTTCTCTTGTGACTCCTGCATGTATCTCGAATGCAAAGCAGAGAACATGTGAATAGAACAATGGCCACTTGTATAAAGTATAGACATCTTCAGCTCATAAGTTAGTGAGCCATATTGGGTCAAATACCCTGATTGTCTTTATTTTCCATCTTTGTTCAAAACTATGACAAATTCCCCTGTCCTCCAGTCATAATACCACCATTTGAAGTGTGGAGTGAAGTCCTGAGGCATTTCTCATAAGGGAATCTTGGACATTGTGCGCGAAGGACTCCACTTCAACACTAGTTTAGGCTTTCCAGATATAGGGTCAACTTCAGACTTATGAATGAACCTCTTAGGTTATTAAGGTCTGAAGTTTACCCATCTAGTGTGGTATTCCTTCTTCAATGCAACCTCAAACCAACCTGACATCTTTCTTGGATTAGCATACAACAGATCTAAGCATGCCAGTCGGTTGAGCTCAAAACCAAGAAGAGTCTTCAGTCCATGTGAATATCTAAAGTACCCAATCCCCTTTTCCCTTTTCACAACATAAACATCCAAATCTTCAAAATATGCCCACGCTATAATCTTGCCTGACACTTTCTGATGTCTTTTGACTTGATAAAGCTTTTTATAGGCATTTTGCTTTGGGGGCACACGTTGGGCTTTCATCTCTGCAAAACAAGCTGCCCATTCAGCTTTCTTAATATCAACATTAGCATCCGAAGCTTGGGCTATGCTTTCTTCTTTCTCTTTTTCTTTCTCTATTTCATCCAACTTCTTAAAAGTACACTACCAAACGTTTCACCCAAATTAGGGATAACATGTCCTTCCGGCCAATGTACTTTGGATAGTAATCTACAGTGACATCCTCTTTTCTTGGTCTTCAGCTCTTGCCAGACGTGTACACCACACAATCTTCAATCGGTTCCATAAAAGATTCTTGATCGGGCTGAAATTATCACACTGTAGATGCACCAGGAGCTTAGTTTCAACTTCACGATCATCACCTTCTTCTAGGATCTTTAGTACTTCTTTAGCAAGCTGTTGTCTTGTACATTAAGTGACATAACCTTGTTAGCTTCTTGAGAATCTTCATCATCCATACCACCACCCATTTGCATAGCATTATTCCCATCTCTGTCCAAAACATAATCTTCTTCCTCTCCATCAAGTAGGAGAAGATCATGTGAGAGCACTTTAATGGGTGGTTTAACATCAGCGCAACGTATGCATTCTGGATTTGGTCGGACATCTCATCAACTCCTCCATGCTTGGAGGCTATGCACTTTAGGATAACATGAGCCAAGTACTTGAACTGGGGGCACATGTTGCTCTTGTTCAGTATGCCGGCATTGATGTCTCTGGCGTACTTGATCCTCAGAAAAACATCTGCATGTGCACATATGTTGTGCTTGGTGCTCATCATCCATCTTTCAGTCATATAGCTGCAACACAAGAGATATATACACAAGATTGGTTGCCAGACTTAACAGATGAATTTTGAATGATTTTGGTCTACTGATTCAATTGTGCGACTAAACCATACGACTTAGTTCAGTCGTACGATTGAGCCTGCGTCTGAGCTTAGTTGTACAATGAGCCATGCAGTTGACTCAGTCATGCGACTGAACCCACATGCATGATTCACTCGTGCGATTGTGTCTTGTGCCTGGCTCAGTTTTGACAACTGAAGTTCATCAGCGTGTCCATTCGTATATCTCACTGTTGAACACCACAGATTTGAATCTTTGTCAACACATGACATTACACTTCGTGTTTAGATTCATTTGGACCGCAGAGACTCGAAATAGCACTTAGTTTTATTTAATCTACATTTTTGTCCATTTAAGTGGTCTTTTCTTTAGAGTAGTCTCGATTCTAGGTTATAGCATTTTCGGCCCTTAAAGGTGCGATTAAGACATTCATTTTGGCCGATTTCAGTTGCAAAGTACCTGTAGATGAGTAGAACACACGTTAGAATCACAATCAGTAGGTAAGAATAATCAAACAAAATTTGGGCAGAGACTAGAAAATTGAAAACAACTTTGAAATTTAAAAGAAAAACCAAGACACATTTTTTGTTGTTTTGGGTTTGAGCAGAACCGCTTCAACTTAATTTTATCATTTCTGGAAAGATTCATTATGGAATCATACAGTTAAATTGTAATCATTTGGGACCTTTTTAATATGCACTTTGATGCTAGATTTTTGTTTTGTTTGAGAGTCAATAGCACTTTCAAGAAATCATACTAGAGCTATAAGATGCACACAATGATTTGGACTGTCAAGAATTGCAATCACAATGATTATCAGTATACTTGTCCACTTAAATCCATACACAGATTTTTGACTCACATTGGTGATGTATTAGGTTACATTATTTCAACAAGCATTTGTGGATCCCACACTTATATGGTAATCAACATTCCTCAGGAGATTTTTGAGCGGTCTACTGGTATTGGACAAGAAGAAACTATTCTAAGAGCTTTCAAAGAGATGCCAAGCCTCAGGTCAGTTCCATCGCACAGCAGAGAGATGCAAACAACAATGAATTCAAGAATATTTAGGTTATGCTTATCCTCAAGTCAGTGCCACCGCACACCAGAGAGGCACCCAACCTATCTTCTTGTTTGAGCATTTATTTTTCTTTTGCACACAACGCACCAAAAACATTAGTCATTAACTTGATTGCTTTTAGCAGTTTTTTCATATGCTTTGCTCATATTTATGGTCATCCGCACATATTTGTGGCGTTTATTTTGCTCGTCATCCCTTATTGGAAATGCGTTGATTGTCTTAACCAGGGATAAGATGAGAACCCATAGCAAATTGAACAAGTTAGTTTGAATTTTAATTCACCAATGAAGTCTACTCATCTATTGTGTTGAATCTACCGATACATCATATAATGAACTAGTAACATCTAGGTCTACTTTCTCTATGTTACCTCAGTAACAGACTAGTTTAACTATCATTTTCTTTTGTTGTGCTTAGACTTTTAAGACTTGATTGAATCTAGAATTTAGAACAAACTAGTTTCGATAACTATCATATAATGAACTAGTAACATCTAGGTCTTCCCAAGTGTACTATCATTTTTCATAAACTTTGAATCATGATCACAGATTTGATTTCATTTCTTTCAGCTAACCTGCCCTTCCACCTTGTTTTTTAAGTAAATAAATACTGCAACTAAGTAAATACTAAACTAAGACTATTCTCCCCCTAAAATTCTAAAACCGAAAATCTTATCGTGTTTTTGGATTTTAGTAGACACGAAAATAAAATAAAACAAAAGAAAATAACTAATAAACTAACGAAATTTTTCGGACTAAGATCTGTCTTCTTCTTGAATCACTTCGCATTTCTTTTTCACGCCATTAACCTCTAAAAGATATAAAAACCATGGTTTATCAAATGCTTTGTGTAGAGGTCGGCGTGCTGAAAATCCGTATTAATTTTAACCACATCGATTAATTTTTCAAAACAGTCACGTATAAAGTGATATTTAATACCGATGTGTTTAGTTTTAGGATGTTGGACCGGATTTTTGGTTACAGTAATTGCAGCAGAATTATCAACAAAAATAGGGGTATTAGAGAACTACAAACCGTAGTCGTGCATTTGCTGTTGAATCCAAATGATTTGCGAGCAACAACTTGCAGCAGCAATCTATTCAGCTTCACATGTTGACAGAGCAACTGAGGTCTGCTTTTTACACTGCTAGGTGACTAACCGTCTACCAAAGAATTGACATCCTGCTGGTGTTGACTTGTTATTCATCTTGCGACTACCGTAGTCCGAGTCACTATACACTGTAAGCTCAAAGTCATCGTCATGAGGATACCACAACCCGAGTGTTGGAGTACCCTTCAGATAACAAAAAATCCTTTTAACCCCGACGAGATGATTTACTTTTGGTTTCGCCTGATATCTGGAGCAAAGACACGTGGCATACATGATATCAGGATACGAGGCTGTGAGGTACATGTTAGGACGTTTTCGGTACGGAGTACTAACTAATTAACGTGTGTACCAAACCAAATAGTGCGGAATCCTATTTGATTGGTGATCCAATCAGTGAGAATGTGAGTAAAATCAATCCAAGAATGAAACTAAACGTGAAGAACAATAGAAGGACGATTTACTGCGATCTATGAACTTGGAACAGGTGTTCTAGGGTCTCTAGACAGCTAGGGTACGATTTAGTGTGTAAATATTCGAATTGTTACGTTTTTCCACGAATTAAGTGGTATTTATAGGTTAGGGTTTTCCATTTGTGCGACTGAGCCATTCGCATGATTCAGTCGTGCGATTGAAGCAAGCGGTTGATCCATCCGCACTACTGAAGATTCAGTCGTGCGACTGAGTCAATCTCATGTTATAGTCGTGCGACTGATCCAGTCTCCTAGTTCAGTCGTGCGACTGGTTTATTAGCATGAAGTATTCAAGCGTATGGTCCATTTGCATGAAAACTTCACACGATTAAGTTTAAGCATGTTTCTCTATCATTATTGACTAAGAACTATGTAAACAACCACAAACCTATATAGTTAGTTCAATATGCGTTAACACACAATAATCAATGAAATATTAAACATTATAAGCATAACCACACATTGTATTTCATTCATACCCATCCTGTTACATATATGTAAGACATGAAAGACATTTTACATTAAGCTCATAAACTAGGTACATATGTATCTACAGTACATGAGAGATCCAATCATTCCTTTGTACATGGTGGCATCAAACAGATCACCATTTTCATTGGGTGCCACATCATGGTTCGTGGCAAGAGGAGTTCCAGCTTTCGAAGCATTCTCCATGTCGAATCGACTAAGGATATCCCCTACATATTTGGACTGATACAGGAAGATTCCCTTTGGTATCTGATCCACCTCTTAGCCAAGGAAGAATTTCATCTCCCCCATGGCACTCATCTTAAACTCTACTTTCATTACATATTCAAATTCTTTACATAATTCTTCATTTTTGGAACCGAAGATTATGTCATCCACATACATTTGTACCATCAGTAAACCTCCATCATTTTCTTTGATGAACAGTGTACAGTCAAAAACTCCTCTGCGTCAAAAACTCCTCTGCGAAAACCATGTTTCACAGGGTGAGTTGAGAGTTTCTCATACCAGGCTCTAGGGGCTTGATGGAGCCTGTAAAGAGCCTTGTCCAATTTGTAAACTCTATCCTGATGATATGGATCCTCAAATCCTTCGGGTTGACTGACATAGACTATTTCATGGATTTTACCATGAAGGAATGCACTCTTCACATCGAGTTGATAAACTTTAATCTTCATGTTGGATGCATAGCTAGAAATGTACGTATTGCTTCCATCCTTGCCACCGGTGCAAACACTTCATTGTAATCTATGCCTTCGACTTGTCGAAATCCTTGAACTACAAGTCAAGCCTTATTCCTGATTATGACCCCTTGGTCGTCTTTCTTGCACTTCAGCACCCATTTAGTGCCAATCACCTTAGCACCTTTTGGTTTGTCCATATGGGTCCATACTCCTAACTTCTTGAACTGTAGGAGTTCTTCTTGCATGGCACTGACCCATGCCTCATTGTTTAAGGCTTCATTCATATATTTTGGATCAAATTGAGACATAAAACATCGATATGCACCATCGCGAAGATATCCTTTTTCCATGACTGAGGCCTAATCAGCTGAGTATAGTTGATTTCTTGTCTATACTCCCAATCTAACATCCCTAATGATGTTTTCCAAGGGATGATAAACATTTATCCGAGATCTAGGAGTCGTGGGAACGGCTACCTCAGTATCCAGGTTGTTAAACCCAGGTTCAGTATCTGTAGCTGTTGGAGTATGAGGTTCCGAAGTGTCAGAGGCATCAGGATTTGATGCTTGTGTACTTTTATTGGTGTGAACCTGTTTCTCCTGGTCCATATTTGCAGTCTTAACTTTTTCATCATCAAAAAAGAATCATTTACTTCAAGGACTCCCCCTGAAAGGCTAGAAGTAGCATCTAAATGAGTAGTTGATGTCGACTCTGGTGGAGGGGTCTTTAGAACATCATACATCATCCTTATAGAAAGCTCGTCATCAGTATGAGAAGGCGGCAGATTGAAGGATTTAAAGAATCCATCATAGTCCAAGAAGAATGAGGGTCCTTTTCCAGCATGGGTGGTGGTGAATCTTTGAACATCAATGTTGCACCACACTTCTATCTGACCCGTTGAGTTGTTATAAATTCTCTTGTCTGGTATGCTATATCCGAGAAAGATACCTTCTTCTGCCTTCTCACTGAACTTCCCTGTCTGAGTTTTCTTCAACAACGTGCATGGTGCACCAAACGGTTCTAGATACTCCAAGTTGGGTTTACGTCGCTGGATCAGTTCATAACATGTTTTCCCATGTCGTTTGACCACTAGGACTCGATTGAGTGTGTAACAAGCATTAGCCACTGCCTCATTCCAGAATTGAATAGGCAGTTTCGAGTCAGCTAGCATTGGCCTGGCAGTCTCTATCAAGCTCCTATTTTTCCTTTAAGCACCCTATTCATCTATGGAGTGTAGGAAGAGGTAAATTGATGTACAATTCCTTTCTCTCTACAATATGCCTCCATCCACTAATTCTTGAACTCTGTGCCATTATCTAATCAAATCTGCCAAACTTTCAGCCTGTAGAGTGATTTCAATGTAGTTACCAGATGTTTGAATGATTCAAAAGTTTTTGATTTGGCTTTTAGAAACATCACCCAAGAGAATCTTGAGTAATCATCTGTTACTGACTAGGCCAAACAGATCCATGTGTAGAAGCTTGAGAGGCATACAATAGAATTCACTTTCTTTGCCTTGTAAAACTTCTTGGTCTGTTTCCCTTTCTTACATGCTACACAGAAATCCGGAAGCTGGAAATTTTTGACAGTTGCTCCATTCACTAAATCATTTTGAACTAAATGATTCATCTTCCTTGGATTAATGTGTCCCATTCTTCTATGCCATAAGACTGAATCCCTTTCAGTTGCCTTTGATAGGAAACATTGAACAGTGTGATCAGCTGTGGAGGCTTTTGATAGATCCAAGACATACAAGTTGTTATATCTTGAAGCTAACATAAGAACTTTATCCTCCTCAATCACATAGTCCTTCTTCAACATGTAGAACTTCTTGTTATCAAATACAACTTTGAATCCTTTATCATAGATCAGGGAGAATAAAAGTAAGTTGTTCTGTAGTTGTTGAACGTAGTTGACCTTATCGAATTTAACTTTCTCTTTTCCCACTTCGCCTTGAGCTGTGATGTAACCTCCCTTGTTCCCAGCAAATGAAATATGTCCCCCTTTAATTTGTATGACGTTGAAAAGGAGGGACGAATTCCCTCTCATGTGCCTGGATGCCCCATTATCAATAATCCATGTATTAGTGATAGCGCTGTAGCGGACACCCTGCATATTCAAAGAAACTTCTTAGTTCAGATTTGGGACCCAAGCCTTAACTGGCTTGGGTGACCCACACATCATGAACTCAACCCATTGTCCTTTAAAAGATGAGGGCATATCTTTCTTCTTATTCTCCTCACTATCAGACACTATACTTGATTTTTCTTTCCATAGGCCAGTTTTGTGTAAGGCATGTTTGTGGTAAATAGACGACTGACTTATGATTTGAACTTTAGGTTCACTAATACTCTTAGGTGGAGTATTAGATCTCACTTTAGAAAAACTTGGTTTTGCATCATAAAGTTCAATTTTCTTTCTAGGTGTCTGATAATAAGGACAATCAGAAGAGATATGTCCTCTTTTCCATAATTGTAGCAAGATCTCGCTTCTAAGATTGAAGAAAACTTTTATGTGATGTTGAGTTTGGTGAAGGTGTGAGATGTGTCTGGTTGGGTTTTGCCACTTCTCTTTTAGATGTTTCAGCCTTATTAACAAAATTAATTGTTTTAACATTTTGAACATCTTTACTTTTCATTTTATTTGGACTTTAATGATAACACGTTTGGGGTTAATTGGTATAGTCATTTTGGGTTCTAAACTCGATGTTTGTGAACCTGACCATACATTAACCCTTTTAATTTTATCATCCAAATTCTCAACTGGTTTTTTTCCTTTTGATTTCAAAATAGATACTTTTTGTTAAGTGCTAGATTTCACCGGTTTACCTGTGGAATCAGGATCCCTAACCAAAGGAGTGGACACCACATGATCCTTTACTGGGTTGTTATTGATAGGTCTACATTTAGTATTTAAAAGGATCTCATGTGGTGGTGGAACTACTTTATAACCCAAACCTTCCCCATTATTTTGTTCTTTCACTAAGTTTTAAACTATGTGAGAAGAACTAGTCCAACTATGCAGTTTTTGTTTTAAAGAATTAACCTCGACTTCCAAAACTGCTTTTTCCTTTTTGGTTTATTCTAAAGAATTTAAGTAAAAATTATATCATTTGATTGATTTAAGGCAACAACTTTGGTTTCCCTTAGTTGTTTCCCTAAAAGTTCTATCTTTTCTTTAAAACTGCACTCATTTTGTTTTAATATATGATTAGCTTCAGTGTAGAGTTGTAAATCATTTACTAAGTTATCATTTTGTTATAATAACCTCGCAATTTCAGATCATGCTTTCCCTAAATTTTTCACATTCAATACAAGCATGTTTTTCAAATAATTGATCTGTAGAACTTACATGTGAGGAGTCAGTTGAACCAACCATCAAAGCAGAGTTAGACCCTTCGGTGGCTTGAGATTCTGAACTTGTTGATCTTAGATCTTCCTCAACCAACTGATTTACCATGTTCACAGCTTCTTCGGTATCTGACATCGCTTGCTCAGCTGCAATCTCACCTTCTAGCAGACCCATCATCCAATGCTTCGACAAACGCAATATTTGATTCTCCAGGAGAAACTAATCGGAAGGACCAGTCTTGTCCTTCATCACCTTGAGCAGTTAGACCCTTTTCTCTTTGCTTGAAGAAGTAGTTCCAATCACGTCCTTGTCTTGACGATTGAATGTAGGAAATGGGTTTCTATTTCCTATTTTCTTGGGCTTTACACATTCACGTTTAAAATGCCTTTTTCACCACAGTTGAAGCAGGTGACTTTGGTTTTGTCAAAACCAAAAGTCGTATCTTAGTGGCGACTAGATTCTTCCCCCTCTTCTAAACAAATTTTTTAGCTCTTCTAACTGCACTCGCCAAAGCCCACATTATGTCCATTCTCTCTAGCTTGTTCTTATCAAATTGCTCATAATCTTCATCTGCAAGATGATAATTTCCAATCTTCCTAGCAACTAAACCATCATAAGATTGTACCATTGCTGTTAAAAGATCCACCTGCTCCTTTGCAACTTCCACTGTGATATTACCGAGATTCTTGGTCTTCAACTTTGTAGTATTAGCTTCAGGCACTATGTATTGGGTTTCAGATGACCCTGACCTTTCTGGTCCCGAAGTAGTGGATTGGGAAGGAGCCGAGGAGATAGACATGGATGCTATTTGTAATGGTGCTCCTGACACAGCTGGAGTTGAAACTGAGTTGTAAAGTGAAGGATTCTGAACATAGGATCCTTTCTTCGACTTGTACTTCATCCATAGTTCTTCCTCCATAACTTAAAGATGAATTCATTTATGTCTAACGTTGCAAGAATGTCATTCTGTCTCAGGTTAGACACAAATTGTTGGACCAAAAGAACCAATGAGCCTGATCAGAAAAACCTCTAAGTCCCACAACATCACAACAACTGCTGAAGACTTGATCAGCTGTTTGACAAAGTCTGAAGACTTCAACAGCTGAAGACTAAAGTACTGAAGACTTCAACAGCTGAAGACCAAAGTCTGAAGATCAACAGCTGAAGACTAAAGTACTGAAGACTTCAATAGCTGAAGACTAAAGTACTGAAGACTTCAACAGCTGAAGACAAAGTCTGAAGATCAACAGCTGAAGACAAAGTACTAAAGATCAACAGCTGGAGTACAAAGACTAAAGACATCAGCTGATGACAACAGCTGAAGTTCAAGTACAAGTACTAAAGCCTTCAGAGTTTGTTACAACAGCTGAAGAAGCATTCTTCAGTTGTTGTGATGGTTTCCTTTCAGTAGTTTTCTTTTTGTTTTAGTATTTGTAAAAGACTGAAGAGCATGTTCTTCAGTCGTTGTAGTTTCAGTAGTTTCTTTTCAGTAGTTGTAGTGATAGTTAACACTTAGCATTTTTGTAAGAAGATGTCAGTTGTTTGACATCTTCAGTATTTGTGTTAACTATCAGTAGTTTGAATAAATTCTGTTAGATGTCACTATCAAGTGACATCAGCAGACGTCACATCTCTTATATAAGAGGTGTTGACCTAATTGTATGTGTGACATTCTGTTACCACGAAAGCAAATATTGATGAAATATCTTTTGCAGAATTCTCTCTGTTTATAACCGTTTGTTCTTACCTTGAATATCTTTTGTGTTCTTGTGAATTGGCTAATTCATTGTTTGATTCCGCTGCTATACTCTCTAATCAATCAAACGTAGATCACTAATCCTAACAAATAGTATCAGAGCTGGTTAATCATTGATCGATCTAACAATTGATCATTGAAACTGCTATTTGATATCTATGTTTGATTGAATTAGCACATTTGCAAGAACTGGTTATAGATTATTGAATTTCTGCCGCTTTCGTTTATTCATTTTGAGATCTCTCTTGGTTCAATTTGGTCTGTTGTGTTTTTTTCTAAATCTGCTATAGCTTAATTGAATTGGTTGAATCTGAGATGACTACTCCTTCTAATGACCCTCACAATACGGTTCCTCAACCAAGCCTCCGATGCTGGTTAGGACTGAGTATAACATATGGCAACGAAGGATGCTTCATCACTGTCTGTTAACAGTTCAGGTTGTTGGACATCTGTGGTACATGGACCACATAAGCCTATGGTGAACAATCTGGAAACCAATCAAATGGTTCCGAAGAAGAAGGAACAATACTCAGATGAAGATCGGAAACTGTTTGAGATTGATGCTAAAGACCATGGAATTCTGGCCATGGCACTGCCGAATGAAATCTATTCAGGGCTTATGCATCATGAAACTGCTCATGACCTCTGGAATGCACTGAAGGAACAATTTGGTGGAATTGATGAAGTCTTAGCAAACAACAGAGAAATCCTCGCCTAACAATATGAGACATTCTCTCATAGAAAGGGTGAGACACTGACTCAATAGTTTGAGCGTTTTCCCGTTGATCTCTGAGCTGAAAATGGTGAAACAGGAATACACCACAGCCAGATGAGTAACAGATTCCTCAGATCACTGCCTGAGAGATGGGACACATACACTATTGTCCTACGCTCCAGTGCAAATATGGATAGCCTATCTCTCACCCAACTTAATGGGAAACTGCTTACATTCGAAAGAGAGATAGAGAAGAAAAGGAAACTGTCATCATCAGGAAAGCTCACTGATGACTTTGTACCAGGGAACACTGCCTTGGTTGGTCATGAGTCAGAATATGCTGCATCTGAAAGCAATTATGATAATGTTAGGATCTCAGCCCTTGGTTAATCGATCGAACAGATATAGCAGCGGAATAGCTCAGAATTAGACAAATTCAAACAAGAACAATTGATATAAAACGATAAGAGAATTTGTTATAGAGAGAGAAATATCCGACAAAAGGAATATTGCATTAAGATTGTCGGCCTCAAAGGCACGATTACAGGTGAGTCATCTTTCCTTATAAAGGAAAGAATGACGTAGGCTGATGTCACCTGAAAGTGACATGTAACTGTTTTATAACTACTGATGTTTAACAACTACTGAAGATGTCAACAACTGACATCTTCTTACAAATGTTCTAAGTGTTAAACATCTTATTTACAACTACTGAAAAACATAAAACTACTGAAACTACAACAACTGAAGAACAACCTCTTCAGTTGTTTACAAGTACTGAAAAGAAAAGTAAACAAACTACTGAAAAGAAAAGAAAACTACTGAAGAAGAAAAACCATCACAACAACTGAAGAAGCCCTCTTCAGCTGTTGTCATCAGCTGTTAACATCAGTTGATGTCTTCAGTACTTGAACATCAGACTTTGTCTTTCAGCTGTTGATCTTCAGTCTTTGTCTTCAGTACTTGTTGAAGTCTTCAGACTTTAGATCTTCAGCTGTTGTCTCAGTCTTTGTCTTCAGTACTTCAGACGTACTTCGGCAGTTGTATTCTTCAGACTTGTAGAACAGCTGATCAGGTCTTATTCAGCTGTTGTGATGTCCTGTGGGACTTAGAGGTTTCTCTGATCAGGCTCATTGGTTCTTTTGGTCCAACAAACTCCCCCTGAACCAATGCAGCCAAAACTCTAAGTTATTGATGAGTCCCACTTATTTTGGCAGATAGATTGGTCTTTTTATCCTCTTGATCAGATGAGAAGTGACCCTTTTTCAGCACCGGCCTGGGAAGAAGTCTCTGATGATCTGTTTGACATGATATGGTTGGGAGCTCTGTA
>JACCIX010000877.1:0-65616 GCA_025506515.1 Flaveria trinervia
TATTGTATGTTGATGACATACTACTATTTGGAAATGACATTCCAACCTTGGAAGATGTAAAAACCTGGCTTGGAAGTTGTTTTTCCATCAAGGATCTTGGTGAGCCGCCTATATTATGGGAATAAAGATCTATAGGGATAGATCAAGGCGGTTGATTGGTTTAAATCAAAGTGCATACATTGATAAAATCTTGAAAAGGTTCAAGATGGAGAACTCTAAGAAAGGTACGGTACCTATTCAAAGAGGAACGATATTGAGTACGACTCAATGTCCTAGCTCAAAGGATGAGCAAGATAAAATGAAGGCAATCCCATATGCATCTGCTATTGGATCCATCATGTATGCAATGATATGCACTCGACCGGACGTGTCATGCGCCTTAAGCATGACAAGCCGATACCAGCAAAATCCTGGAAATAAGAACATACATAAGTACCTAAGAAGGACAAAAGATATGTTCCTAATCTATAGATCTGGTGATAAGGAACTCGTTGTAAAAGGTTACACTGATGCGAGTTTCCAAACCGATTGTGATGATTCACAGTCACAATCGGGATATATTTTCATTCTGAATGGAGGAGCGGTTTCTTTGAAGAGCTCCAAACAGGATGTGGTGGCTCTATCAACTACAGAATCAGAATATATCGCCGCCTCATTGGCAGCTCAAGAAGCTACATGGTTGAAGAAATTCATTGCCGATCTAGGGGTTGTCCCTTCCATTCAAGACCCCCTAGAGATCTTTTCTGATAACGAGGGTGCGATTGCCCAAATCAAGGAACCTCGTGCTCATCAAAAGGCTGGGCACATTGAGAGGAGATTCAACTACATACGAGATGAAGTTGAAAAGGGAAAGATATGTATTTGCAAAGTTCACACGGATCAAAACATTACGGATCCTCTCACGAAGCTCCTTGAAAAGGCAAAGCATGACGGTCATACTTGTGCCATGGGACTTCGATATTCTAGTGATTGGATTTGATCTGTAATTTTGTTTGGATATGTGGAACTCTTTATTATTTGAATAAAATTATTTGGTTATAATGTTTCAATTAATGTTCCAATTTAGCATGTTTAATCCATGAGTAAATTGTTTACACTAAATATCCGTAGTCGTTCAGACTTGTGGGAACAAGTGTGAGGGTAAGATTATTATGAACTTGGATTGGTTGATATTCATAAGGATGAATATAGAGACATGGGTTGCTACCAAGGTTCATAGATATTTGTGGGATACAAATATTGGACTAACCCGCATCTCAAATTTTACTACATGGAATCTTATTGATTGATCATAAGTAAATTTGAGTAAAGGCGAATATCATTTGGTATCCTCAGACCTAAGATACATATTGGGTTTTGATATTCACCAAGTGTCATACCTTGATCTGGTTATCCGATGTTCTGAAATAATGGACAGTACATGAGACTATGTTCAGGTGTGACACAAGGTGATTGTGAGAAACGTATGTAGTCAAGATGGGATTTGTTCCTCTTATTCGTTGAGAGTTAAATGTCTAAGGCCTGGATAAGTTAAATCAACAAGGAATGATCACTTTGTGTCCTTGGATTTAACATGACATCTGTAACAAAACGATAGATGATTAATTCACCTAAATCATTTCAAGTAGGATACTTGAATGGGATGATGTTATTGAATGGATATAAGTCATGCGTATTAAGGGTAGTAAACCATTGTTAGGCGGTATTTACTGCTTGTATCAATCTTCTATGAATCTTGTGCAAGTGGAAGATTGTTGGATTTTATATGCCCAATACACATAGAATATTGATGCGGTTAGTAGGTTATGATCCAAGTCGGGTTATACCAAATAACAAGCTTTGCAATCACCAAGAATTATTTAATTGATGATGGGATCATGCAATTGAATAATCGCACCATGTTTAGAAAAGGGTTTTCTAAACAAAGGCATTCGAGATGGAACAAATTATAAGGATAATTTGTTGATGGGTTTTATTATTAATTTTGTTATTTAAAAGGGTTTAAATAACACTAATAATATGTTAATATCCTTTAATTAATTTTTTTTAATAAGATCATACATGTCACATAAATTAAATAATCCCTAGTGAGTGACTTATTTAATGTGTTATGGAAGATGAGTTTTGGGGGGAAACCCCTTTCTCACTTCAAATTCGGCCACCCCTAGGGGCCAATGGCCTTGGAAGTCTTTTATTGATTAACTACACACTCTTATGAAAGGATGTTGTAGTTTCAAAACCCAATATCTACTTCTCCATCTCTTTTGCATGAAAAACTCTCTCTACTTCTTCTCTCTTTTGTTTTTTTTGCTGAAGCAAGAAGAAGAGCACTTTTGGGCGTTTTTCTTGGTGCAATCTACCTAGCAAGAAGTTTATTGCAAGTTAGCTTGGGGTATACAAGCTTGAGGGGTCCTTCTTTTGGAGCCTTGGCCGAATTTCGAGCATTAATCCTCTTCTTTCCTTCGACTTTTGGAGGCTTCTGGAAGGTAGTTTGGCAGCCCTTTGTGGTTATTATGTTGTTTCTTATGCTTACATAGCTTGCTTATTCACATAATATGATCCTTTGTATTTCGGGTTTGTTTTATACATATATTTGTCACCTAAAGAACATTATTTTTCAGTTCTATAAGCATGTTTCAAACTTATATCCGCTGCGTTTTTTAGAAAGTTTAAGAGGTTAAACTTTGATTTTATGTTCTAACAAACCTGACAATTCGTTGTAAAGATGTCCATGTATTTGTTGTGAAACAAAGTCTATGAATGGAATTTTTCATTTGATCTTCAAGCTTAACTTTTTCATCAAGATATATCTCATACCACTCCCTTCTAATTGTTCTTTGAGATGGGACAACAAATGATGGCTAAAAAGTTCTCATGAGTCTTCTAAATCCTTCACTTTCTACAAACTGGAAAGAACTCATCAATAATCAACATTTCAACTATTGCTCTTTTACCTTTTTTCTAATCAAACCGAATGGAGTGTGAACAAACTTTACTATCACTAGTTTTCTCATCCTAATCCATACTAAATGCATGATTTAACCGATTAGGAGAACTGTTTCTGGGCTTATTCTTACACTTTGAAATGTGATTTTTCATATTAGATGTTCTAGAACCTTCTGATTCAAAGGTGTAATTTGCTAAACAATAATTACATCTCACCCTTCTTCTCCATCCTCATCAAAATAACTAGCGAAATGTTTCCATACAACTGATCTTAGGTTATAGCTCCTTGCTTTCTTTGAACATTCCGTTTACAAAGTAGTTGCATTAGAATCCCCCTCCATAGATATTTTATAGCAGACTCAATAAATGACAATTTGCATAAAGATCATTTACATTTTATGTAAGGCCCCGTTCTTGGGACGCTTACAGCATGAAAATCATCGCACATAAAATGTAAAAGTTACATTTAAATTTTCTAAAACATCGCAGCAGAATACCTAATAACCATTTCATATATTAATGACCACTTTTGCAAGACAATACAATCGTTATTAACCGTTACAAAATGCTCATTGTTCGCATTACATCACAAAAATGTCATTTTACCTAAAATGGATGTTATCCCAAAAACTTGCTAAGTAGTTGTGTCCGTGCCATCCTCAGCAATCATCACCTGCCAACAATTAAACATACAAAAGTTAGTGACGCTGAGTGAGTTCTACTTTTACATAAACATTATATTACCATTCATTCGTTAAAACATTTTGTTCTTTCTCACATGATCAGACATCATACGCACAACAAGGTAATATTTATTATCTGCTGTCATCATTCATTTCGCACATTTCGTACTTTTCGCACTTTTATTATCTAGCACTTCCATCTAGATCATGTCGTACACTTAACCCCCCTTTTTGGGCACAAAGCTGTATCATCTAGGGTTAAGCGAGAAGGATCCCATATCGCACATATCACACGTATGGAGTGGTCACATTGAGTAACTCCCACTATGTGTGAACCCTTAAGGGTTAGTCAAGATCGTACGTGTAAACACACAGTTGAGCTAACAACTCTTAGTGAGTTGTGAACCTCCTTACATTTGCTTGCAAGACTTTTCATTCGTTCATTCATTATGTTCCACTTTCATTATCTTAAATCTTTCACTTTTTTTAAGATAATACTTTACATTCATTGTCATAATCACACAACATAAGCTACATAATATACACAATAAGAAACATAAGGTCAACATAACACATTCCAACATAACATCATCACACATCATAATATAATGTCATATAATCATCACAAATCATCATAAAAACATAACCCACCCTCCTCGGGAGTGCGGGGGTTCGGGGGCGGCAACTTCAGATAGCGGGGTCCTAGGGGCAGTAGCCCCTAGAAAAATCAATCTTCCTATTAAAACCTCTTAAAATCTTTTTCATCTAAAAATCTATATTTAGTATGCATAATAGTCCCAAAACATAGAAAACTTATAAAAAAGGGGGTCTAGAACTCACCTGGACTCAGGGAGTAGCTTCTCAATCAAGCTTTCTAAGTAAGGGTCTCAAATCACAGCCTATAGATAAGTTAACACTCAAAGGGGTTAACTTCTACCTAATTTTGCTGCTAATTTCGCTACCAGATCAACAGATTTGCTGCTAGTTTCGCTGCCACCTTCTCTGCCGGTTACGCTGGCAATTTCCCTGCTAGTTTCGCCCACTTTCGTTGGAATTCTAGGTCTATGAAACTATAGTTTAGCAAAAAGCTTCATAGTTTCATTGGACGACTACACAATTTCACCTGATGAACCCACAGTTTCGCAAAACAGACTAAAATTATGAATCGGTCCATTTTTGACCCAAAACTTCAATCTTTTACACCCAAATCCTTGGTTTATCATCCAAGAAACTACATCTAAGATTTTTCCATGTTTTCTTACACAAAAACATGACTTTTTCATGATTCTTTACCACTTTCAAAAACCACAAACCCTAGAATCCGGATTTATTCTAAAAAATGATTAAGTGATGTTTCTTTCCTAGATTCTTAGTCTTTTCTTGTTGTTTTGATGCACACAAACACCGATATTCAATCTCTTGATCAACTGAGCCTTGAATCTTTACCTCCTCTCCACTTTCTCTCTTTACACTCTCTCTCTAGAAGTTGGGTGCTTGAGTTGCAAATGAGAGTTGTCACATCCTGACCAATGGCGGAATCATCGGGGCGGACGAATGTGAAACGATTGTTCATAGCTCATAGAATTTAATAAGTTAAAATAATACTAAATGCCATTTTTCAACGAATAAAACTAGACAAATAAGTCATTACAATAAAAAAGGATTAAACAACAACATAAGATATTTAATTAAACTAAGTCCAAGTCTTATATGAGTAAGAAGAATTTCTCAAGTAGCAATCCTGAAACATGTTAAAAATAAATGGTCAACTTTAAAGTTGGTGAATTTCCATGGGTTAAGCATACTTATATATAAAAAAAGATTTACAAGTAGCAATTCATGTCAATGGTTATGAATTATGCAACTTTATAGAACACATATAGCTACAATCAAACCTTGACCAAGACTAAAATTACAAGTTTATAACGATTTGCTAAGTGCACTTGGTTCCCATGATGTGTTGTCATATGTCATGAGGAGCCGACAATACATCGGCTTTAGCACCAAATAGGCTTGTTAGACCCATAGATCTATGACGTCGCCAGGCTAGCAATAGTTAATGATTATCAACATATAATGTATCTTATATAAATCTCATAATAATACAAATAACCATGACAAAAATAAGTATGAATAGCATGTGTGTTACAAGTATAAAAACTTTACAAGTGCAAGTTCATAAGTTTAACATGTTTCACCCCAAAAAGGTATGAATAATATAAAAAGGGGCATGAAAACTCACATGGAAAACTCCCAAGTATAGTGATGATTGTAGATTACATAAGAAAGCTTGGATGTCAAGAGTCAAAGGTGATGTCCTAAATGATAGAAAAAACAATAACTTGATGTCGAAATTCGTTACAAGATGTTAGGACATTTAAAGAATGCTAAAAAGTGAAAGGTAGATTGAAATATGATTATTGCATCAATTTTAGATTTTGAATAGAATGTTTAGTACGTGTTTGAATAGGTTTTAAAAATAGCAAACGTTTCATAAAATAATAAAAATTTATAGTTGACTAGATTAAAGTTTCCCAGATAACCTTCAATTAGGAACATTTTTATGAAAAGATTTCCAAATAGGTCAAAACAGCAGCACAAGACAGAAGGTGCTGAAATCCGCACTTATCTTGTAAAGGTTATTGTTAAGTCGTACGATTGAGTTTGAAGACGTATAAACTATCGTTAAAAAGGTAATTCAATGTGCCTTATATTGGAGTCCGAGTATACTCAAGTTTAGTTTGTTATGACCAATTTATGGTTAGTTGAAGTCAGACTATATTCTACAAAATATATAGTAAGGCACTTATGTGCACTTTTAAAATTGTTAAAACATGAAACGGTGTAGTACAAATATATTATGTTGATATATGGTATATTATACTTCATTTGAGTTAAAAAATATATTCCAAGACTTTGGCATAGCCATCATTTAGAGAAATAATCTTGTGGAATGACCGAATGCGGTGGCATAGCCGTCCATATACAAACGGGATTCTTTGTTTACGTTAGTGTGTTCTTAGCTTGATTTAGGAATGTTAGTGATTATTATAAGGTTAGTGAAAGTTAGAAGGTTAATGATCAAATAATAATGATTAAAATTAAAAGATATTTTGTAAAATAAATAATAAAAGTAAAAACATAAAGTCATGAGAACAATTGGATGTTAAGATGATTGAAACAATATAGATATGTATAATATAAAAGCAATATAAGATTACCTTAGTCTTATAAACTTTTAGTCTTATAAACTTCTTGAAATTACTTGTAAAAGAAAATTCTTGTATTTTATCAAAACCAAAGAATAAAAGAAAGATTTGTTAGTGTGATTTTTAGAGAATAAGCAAATGAAAAGTAACGCCTAAACCTTGCTTTTATAGTTGAGGTTAGGAGAAGGTTATGAATGGTCTTAATGGTGAGTTACAACTCTTTTAAAAGGGGGTTATGATTTTGAAATAAATATAAGATCAAATAAATTAAATAGATAAAAGAATAATTACAATTTAAACTTTTAATTTATTAAAACCTTAATTTTAATTTAATCAACTTATTTTCTTATAAAATATTTTTAACTTTTATAAAACTTGTAACTTTATATTTTGATTATTTATTTTCAATATTTAAAAATCATAATTACTAATAAAACTTTATAAGTTCATTAAAATTCATTTTATAACTTTATAAGTTTTAATAAGTATTTTCTATTTAGTTATTTATTGTAAAATGATAAATAAAGATTTATACTTTTATGAAAAAGATATATTTATAAATAAATAATTTATTATTCTTTGTTTAAATGATAAAATGACTAAAACAATTTTCAATATTGCCTAAATTGCACATTTAACATGTTTAATTCAATAAAATAAATAATAAAAACTTTAAATATTAAATTTTCCATAATATGAAAGTTCAATGTGAGTTCGGGTTTGGTTTAATAATTTAAAATGTTGGTGGAAGCTACAAGAGTGGATCATGCTGATCCGTTTATATATATATCGGGTGTTCCTGGGACCTTAAGCTGGTCTAAGTCATAACCCGTAAAGTTAACTCGGTCCATAATCCACTTCCCTTTTATTTCCATTAAATAACCTCGTCTAAGCCCAAAATTATTACTTGGCTCGTTTCGACTTTATTTCGGGCGTTACATTTTAACAAACAACAAAAGTGAAGTATTAACAAAAACATAACTTTGAAAACTCACATCCATGTTTTATTAACACATGTAACACCCGGTTATTTTTTTTCTAAAGTCAAGATAGAAGAATAAAGTGAAGAAAATGAAGGAATAGAAATAAAACCCAAGTCTAGGGGTTAAAAGTGACAAAAAGGACAAAATGTTTGAAAGTGGGTGTAAAGGTGGCATGGCCGCTCATATGTCACACACATCACAATTATCGGACATTTTAGAGAGAAAAGGAAAGAGAGTAGAAAACTCTTGGTTTTGAAGGATGAACCAGAAAGAATTCGAATTCAAGGTAAGAATTCATGGTTTTATGATGTTCTTGACTAGTCATATCCTCGGGTTTATGCTTATGTGTGTTTGTATGTGTTTAGGTATGTTTTTAGTGGGTTTGTAGGCAGTTGAACTCAATTACAGACGAGTTTGGAAGAAGCCATACTCAAGAGCTACAAAGTTGAGTTCTAGAACCCTTTTTTTACTGGTTTTTAACTGATTTTGGGACTGGAAATGCATGAACTTATGTTTTTATGAAACTAGGTTTTTACCCGTATGTATGATGGGTGTATAATGATGTGATGATGTGATTTTGAACTGTGTTTTTGATGTTATGGTTGTGTTTATAAGGTTTAGAATCTAAGATTTAAGCTTAGAACATGATAGATGGTGTTTGGGAACTAAATCTAATGTTTAGCTGTGAATAGGTTTAGAATGATTGCCTAAGTGTAGTTAATGCAGATGAATGTTAATGGGGATGAATGTTAATGTTAATGGGGATGAATGTTAATGTTAATGCAGATAGAAAGTCAATGCGGATGAGCATTGACTAAGTATGTGAAATGCAAATGAATGTTAATGCGGATGTAAGTCAATGCGGATGAGCATCGACTAAGTGTGAAATGCGGTTGGCAAATGGGGATGAGTATTGACAAATTCGGATGAGTAAGGTCAATGCAGATGAGAAAGTCTAAGTGTGAACAAATGCTGATGAAGTAAAGAAATTGCGGATGACAAATGTTGCATGAAGTGAAGGAAATGCGGATGAACTAAGACAAATGCGGATGAACACAGTATATTTTCTAACTTCTTTGAAAAAGTGAAATGTAGGCTTTGACTTGGGAGATTCCCGGGGGCTATGTAAGTTGACTTTTGAGTTCATAGATGCTATGATGGGCATGTTATGATGTATGATTGATGCTTATGCATGATGTATGTTATGTATGTGTTAAGTGCTCTAAGAAAGATTAACATGTTGTCTTTATTTGTCTTTTGATAGTTTGTAATAGTATAGGGACTATTTGTGTAATTTGTTAGTTCCTTTACTTTTTGTTTTCAGTATAAATAGCTTAGATTTGCAGGTAGATAGAAACGAATACACAAGATATTCGAATATGCTTTTCATACTTGTAATTGTCTTAGCTTGATATTAATGAAAACTTGAAGTTATTGATATCTTGTTTTGATTTGATTACGTTGTGTGAATTTCATTGAATTGTGTTCATAAATCATCACATATTGATTCATTGATCCTATCAAATGGTATCAGAGCTGTTGGTAAGCTGTTAGTGATTGGTTTTTCTTTTTAAGTTCATCGAACTTGAAAACCTCAAAATCTCACTGAATCTGTGATTGAGATACAATTCAATTGAAAATTTGTGAATTTCAGTTGTGTTTCATCATCAGAAACATGATTTGAATCACAATTAGCAGATTAATTCATCAAATTCAAGTCAATTTGTTGAATTTGTTGTTCGAAAAAGGTTTGAAGTTTTGAACTGAAAATCTCAAAATTGAGTGATTTGTTGTTGAAATTGAAGAAATTGATATTAAGAAGAATGTTTATCGGCATAAAAATCGTTTAATTGAAAAGTTTCAATCGAATTCATCAACATTTGAAGAATTCAGAAGATTTGAGTTTGTTACATTCATTTGAAGATAGATGAATGTGTCGCATGAGCTGAGATTGACTAAAAATTTGTCTAAGTGTTAGTTGTATTAACACTATGTAGACGTGTTTAGTCAGTCATTTGAGTACTGTTAAGAGAAGAATCTCAGACATATTACCTTTGTTGAGTTGATAATTGTTAGGCGCTTGATAACTGTTTAGGCTTTTGACAACTATTTAGACGCTTGACAACTGTTTAGGCGTTGAAAACTATCCAGGCGTTTGACAATTGTTTAGGCGCTTGAAACCTTCCAGACGCATTAATACTTAGACGTTTTGGAAAAATTTCTAAGGCATTCCCTTAGACAACTCTCAACTTAGACGCATCAACTGTTGAGGCGTTTGAATACTGTTCAGACGTTTCAACCTTGATACTTAGAATTTTTTTTAAAGAAAATTCTTTGAAAACTTTTTCAATTTTTTTAAAATTCAAAATATAAGAAAACAACAAAAATATAAGAATGGTAAAATAAGAAGACTCTGAAAACAGAGTTCCAAAACTTAAAAATAGAGCTGATTTCAAAATTGGTCTCTTAGACTAAAACAACATTTTAATTCCATTGACACTGATCTCTGGAAATCTATAGAAAAAGGACCATACATTCCTATAATAACTGATGGACCAGACAGAGGATTTGTGTATACTAAAGATTCTCCAGAACCTTATCTAGAAGATGATCTTTAAGGAGATGATCTGAAAAGAGTTAAGAATGATGTTAAAGCCTATTCATTGATGTGTAAAGGACTGCCTTTGGAAGTTCTTACAAGGCTTGATGCATATCAAACTCGATATACACTATATAAAGCATTAAAGATCATTTGTGAAGGAGGTAAGGAAATTCAAAATCTAAAGAAATAAAAGCTGAAAAGACAATTAGAATTGTTTCAATATTTGTCTGGAGAGACAATAAATCAGATGATGAACAGATTTGTTCAACTCATAACTGAGATGTCAACAGCTGGTATCAAACCTGATCTTGAAGATTTAAATCTCAGACTACTCAATGCTTTACCATCATCATGGAAACAAACTGTAACTCTACTAAAGCATACTGAGAAGTTTCCAATGGATCTAGATCTTCTTATTGCAAAAATAGAACCAGTGGAGATTGATGAAAGCTCAAGGAACAATGATAGAGCAGCATCAATGTCTCAATATCAGTTTGTTGCTTCTCCTGCAACCACTATAGAGAATGCATTCATGGCAAAGAGTGAGAAAAGTCCCGAAGAAGAGGGAGATTTGTTTGTTGGAGTAGGATTTTTCACTGATTCATCATTTACCAGTGCACCTGCATATACAACTCAGTCTCATTCTCAATCTCTTCCTAAACCACAGTAACAATCATCAATATTTAGACAGAGACTTCTTCATCATCTAACTTTGCTAAATCTAGCAAAGTTAAAGATGTGATTAACATCCTATTAGAGGATGAAGAGTCCAAAACTGCATTCACTGCGTTTATGGCCAGCTTTCAAGCATATCAAGGTAGCCATTTAACTCAACTAGATTTTGTTTTGCAGGATTTATTTGAGATGGATCCTGAAGATGTTGAAGAGATGGACCTGAACTGGCAGATGGTGATGATTGCCCGACAGGACTCAAAAACATTCTTATGTCAACAAGAAATACAAGCCTAGTGCAAACAAGACTGTAGGATTTGACAAGTCAAAAGCTAGATGTTTTAACTGCAACAGTTATGGACACTTCTTAGAGAATGCAAAGCTCCAAGGAATAATGGAGGAAGTGCTCAATCAAGCTCATATAATCAAAGGTTTCAACAAGCTCAGAAGACTTTTCAAAAGCCTTATCAAAGTCTTCCTATGCCAGAGCTTTAAGATGAAACCAAAACATCTGATGAAACAAAGAAAGCACTAGTAGTCAGCATAAAAGATGGATATGATTGGAGTGCATATGTAGATCAATTTACAAATGAATTAACATCAAGTTTATCTCTTATTGCAGAAATTCAAGAAGAAGATTGGTCAGAAAACAATGACCCAAAAGTGGAAAGTGATGAAGAGGAAGATGACTATGATTGGAGTGACAAGTCTGATCCTAAAGAGGATACAGAGGAAGTAGCTCTAATGGTTCTGATCAACCAAAGGTTAACCCTTCTACTTCAACACCTGAAACCATAGTTCCAGAATTTCCTGAAATACCATCAGAAGTAAGAGAAAAGCTTTGCACCAAATCATGCTATGAACATGTTGACACTACAGAAACTATTCATTCAAAATCTGTGAAAAGCTAAAACAAGAGGAATCTATGCATAACCAACTTAAATCTGATCATAAAACTGTAGATCACAAGATTATCTCTCTTCAAACTTCATGGAACAAAACAATCAAAGAATTAGAAATTGTTACAAAACAACTAGAAGAGATGACCAAGAATCTTGAACAAGAGAAAATAGCACATGCTGCTACTCAAGTTGATCTGGCAAAAGTAAAGAGTTCAAAAATGATAGTAGAAAAACTAATTAGTGAAAGGAAAGATAAACAAAAAGCAGGGTTAGGTTTCACTCATGAACCTATGCCTGAATCTATCACAAACACACTACCAGAGAATTTCAATACTCATGATCATTCACCTGAAAATAAAGCAAAGCTTAAAGCCTTCTAGATCAAAAACAAGAATGCAGAAGAAGAAAAAGAAAATGTTCAAGTGTTTGTTGAAAAAGATCAAGAAAAAATCAAAAATGGTCATCCAATCAAGATAAAATCATATGAACCAAAACAACCAAAACAAAATATCTCTACTGATCAAATTCATAATGTAATAGAAGAAGTGAGAGTTCAAAACAAGGATAAACAACAGATAGGAATATCAGAAGATTCAAACACCATCAATATGAAACAATTTCAATCAGAAAAGGAATCTTCTTCTCATGATGTTCAATTTGAAAATAAACCAAGTTCTTCTAAATCAAAGAATCAAAGAAGAAGAAAGAAATCTGCAAAAGCAACATCTGAATAAAACAAAAGTTCAGAAAATTTGATTAAAGTAACAAATCAAACATCAAAACTAAAACCAATTAAATTTGTGTCAGCAGGTATGTTAAATATGAATTCTCTTCCAAATAATAAAGCAAATATTATGAACAAATCAAACTGTGATCTGAAATCTAGTTCAGATTCAAAGACTTCCGCTGTAGGAAAAAGATTTGTTTCTAATATATTCAAGAAGGAAGTTCATGTTAAACAAATGAACAATAATCTGTCACAAAATCAAACTATGAAAAATGAAAGACAACGGTTTAACTATTTGACACCAAAATCAAACATTATGTCATTGTCAAAAGTTAACAAAAAGTTGTTTTTAACTCCATAAAAGTACTGTAAAATTTGTGATATGAATAATCACAATACTGCTGAGTGCTAATTTAACAAGTACTGTCACATATGTGACATTAGAAATCATTCGACAGCAGATTGTTATTATAAGAAATATTATACTTATTATGATGAAAAGACTCACAACATTGCAAATTGTTACTTTAGAAATAGATCTCCACTAGAAACTTTGCAAAACCAAACATGAGCAAAGGATTTGCTAATCCACAATATTTGAGAAATCAAACTAATGGATTTCAAAGAGACATTAATCAACCTAATGTAGGTTTGAGATCTTTTCCTAAGAACAATAATGTGAGCTCAAAACATAACATGCAAGAACACTTCATACCAAGACCTGTAAGGATGAATAATAAAAATTGTTAGTCATCAATATATTTCAAAAGATGATCAATCAATGGTATGAATGTTCATAAAAATAAATCAAACAAGTTTCAAAATAAAATTGGTAAATTCATCAAAAATAACCTGATTTGAATAATCTTCATTATAAACAATTTACAATTATTGATAATTTGGAAAGCCCAAGACCATTTTGGCTTGGGTAGATATTTCAACTTAACTTTCTTGTAGTGCAGGTACGCCCAAAAAGACCAATCAATACATGGTATGTGGATAGTGGGTGTAGTCCGCACATGACAGGCAATACTGCCTTGTTACAAGACTTTAAGTCAAAAGATGGAACTCACGTCGCCTTTGGTGGTGATGCTGGAGGAAAAATAACGGAGAAGGAACAGTATCCAATGGGATAATAAGCTTTGATAAAGTCAACTTTTGTTCACAGTTGAACTTTCTTTTAAGCGTATCTCAAATGTGTGACAAATCTTATTCTGTTCTGTTTGATGATTCATTTTGTTATGTTTTGAAGCCAGGTTTCAAGATAAGCAAAGATTGGGTAATTGTTTCAGCTGAGAGAGACAGAGATGTATACAAATTGGATATGTCTCAAGTTGATCCTTCAACTGAAACAACATGTCTAATTGCAAAGGCATCAAATGATGAAAGCCAGCTTTGGCATAGACGTCTCGGTCATTCAAGCTTCAAGAGCATGAACAAGCTTGTAGCAGGAATCATATCATTGGACTTCCATCTAAGAAGTTTGCAACAAATGATCACTGCTCAGCATGTTTGAAGGGAAAGCAACACAGAGCGTCTTATAAGTCCAAGCCTATAAACTCAACATCCAAACCTCTCCAGATGTTACATATGGACCTTTTTGGACAAACAAACGTCAAGAGCATTGGACGAAAATCATATTGTTTAGTTATCATTGATGACTTCACAAGATTTTCATGGGTTTTCTTTCTTTATGTCAAATCTGAAACAGCTGATTTACTAAAAGAATTTATCATTAAAGTTGAAAATCAATTAGACAACAAAGTGAAAATAATAAGAAGTGATAATGGAACGGAATTCAAAAATGCTAACATTGAAATGTTTTGTGCATAGAAAGGGATAGCTCATCAGTTTAGTGCTCCCAGAACTCCTCAGCAAAATGGAGTTGTAGAAAGGAAGAAGAGAACACTGATTGAAGCTGCTCGTTCTATGTTAGCTGATGCAAAAATCCCTATCACTTTTTGGGATGAAGCAATATCAACTGCGTGTTTCGTTCAGAATCGAATCTTAATCGTCAAAGATAAACTGAAAAATCCATATGAGTTAATGTTTGGCAAAAAACCAAACATAAACTTTTTAAAATCATTTGGTTGTCTTGTTATGATTCTTAATTCAAGTGATCAATTAGGAAAATTTGAAGCAAAATCTGATAATGGATTTTTCGTTGGATATTCATCGGTTTCAAAAGCCTATCGAGTCTACAACTCTAGGACAAATGTAATCCTTGAAACATTCAACGTTAAATTTCTGGAAAGTTCTTTTCCATCGGTTTCAAATGGTCCTGCATGGTTATTTGACTTAGATTCATTATCAAACTCTTTTCAATCTAAGTTTTTTGATCAACCAAATTGTCTTAATTCTATAGATAAGAAGAACTCAAGAGGAGATCTTGGATCTTTCAATGAAGATTCAGATTATGATGACCCAGATGATTCAAGCTCAGACTACTCATTTTTGTCATTTGTCAAGGATTCAACAATACAAAACCATGAAAATACAGTTTCAGATCATTTAGAGTCAATTAATCAGGAAGAATCACAAAATATTCCTAATGATGGTAATGAGTTTCTGATACCTGAGTCTGGAGCATCATCCATTTCAGGTGATGTAGTTGATACAGGTAACTTTGATTACTTTGTCAATTCACCTACTCAAGTTCCAAACTTCAATCCATATTCATCTACTTTGATACATGAGTTTTCCAACTTGAATCAAACAAATCTGGATGTTAATGTTCAATGTGATGAGATTACTACATCTCGTATTCACAAGAATCATCTAATTTCTCAGATTATTGGTTCGTTGAATGAGAGAACAACAAGGAGTAAATCAGAACAAGCAAACATATGCTTATACTCTTGTTTTCTTTCTCAAATTGTTCCTAAAAATGTCACCAAAGCATTAAAGGACAATGGTTGGATAGAAGCCATGCAAGAAGAATTACTTCAATTCCGCAAACAAGAAGTGTGGAATTTGGTGGATCTACCTGAGGGAGAAAATGCAATTGGCACGAAATGGTTATTTAAAAACAAGACTGATGATCGTGGTGTTGTAATAAGGAATAAAGCAAGACTTGTTGCACAGGGATACACACAGGAAGAAGGAATAGATTATGATGAAGTATTTGCACCAGTTGCAAGACTTGAATCAATTCGATTTTTTCAGGCTTATGCTTCATTCATGAAATTCAAGGTGTATCAAATGGATGTAAAGGGTGCATTTCTATATGGTCCAATCACTGACGATGTGTTTGTGAAGCAACTTCCAGGCTTTGAGGATGCACAATTTCCACATCAAGTATATAAGCTGAGTAAAGCTTTATATGGACTTCATCAAGCCCCTAGAATTTGGTATGAGATGTTATCACAACACTTAATCCAACATGGATACACACGAGGGAAAATTGATCCAACTTTATTCATAAAGAAAGATAATAATGATCTTTTGTGTACAAGTGTATGTTGATGATATCATATTTGGTTCTACCTGTCTAAAATTGTGTAATGAATTTGAAGAAATCAAGAAATCTCGATTTCAAATGAGTTCTATGGGAGAGATTAACTTCTTTCTTGGACTTCAAGTCAAGCAAACTACAGATGGAATCTTCATCAATGAAGAAAAGTTTGTTAACAAGCTCTTAAAGAAATTTAAGCTGCAAGACTGTCAGTCCATACAAACTCCAGCAGATGTTAACACCAAGATTGAACCTGATCCAAAAGGAAAACCTATTGACCAAACGTTATACAGATCAATGATTGGATCTTTGATGTATCTTACTGCATCTAGACCAGACATTATGTATGCTGTTTGTATATGTGCCAGGTATCAATCAGACCTGAAAGAATCTCACTTAATTGCTGTCAAAAGGATATTCAGGTATCTCAAAGGTAAACCAGCCTTAGGGCTTTGGTATCCTTACGAGGGTAACTTCGAACTATATGGATATACAGATAGTGATTATGGTGGATGTGTCTAGATAGAAAATCTACTTCGGGTGGGTGTCAATTTCTTGGTCCCAGATTAGTCTCGTGGCAATGTAAGAAACAAACAAATGTCTTGTTTCAACTGTAGAAGCGAGTACATTGCTGCATCAGCAGGATGTTCTCAAATCCTTTGGTTGCAAAATCAATTACTAGATTATGGATTCAACTTTCTAAAACACCAATTTACATTGATAACACAGCTGCTATGTTCATAACAGCTAATCCTGTTCAACACTCAAAAACAAAACATATCGAAATTCAATATCATTTTCTTAGAGATAACTCTGAAAAAGGATTAATCATATTGATTCAAATTGCAATAGAAAAACAATTGGCTGATCTATTTACTAAAGCCTCCTACCAGGACGGTTTGAGTATTTAGTAGAATCAATTGGTCTTATAAATGATATGTGATCTTCCTAAATCAAAAGATCATAATAAGTGATACTCTTATTGTAATTGACTGTTTATAATTTTTTGTGATATTATGTTTTCATAATAAAAAAAAACCAAAATCAAATACAAAATTATATATCAAAAAATACAAAAATAAAGTTCTTTTATAAAGGATTATGTTTTGCAACATGTGATAAATGATAGTATATAGTGAGATCAGTTGCATACTTCACTCATTAATAAATCTAGACATGATCAGATATGATGTAGTCAATATCTGACTATTATGCTGAAAAAGTAAATTCTTGTGATCAAACTAATATACATGCTTGTATGTATTCATTTGAGTACTTTTGAGTTGTTTTAGCTTATCAGAATGAATGTTTGTTAAGATACATCTCTAACACCTGTTGAAACTATGTGAAATCATGAGATCTGTTACAAAGCATCATTTCACTTCTCTGTTATGAGTCATCATAGACCTGAAGTACTGAGATATCCTTGTTGTAAGTCATTACAGACCTGGATTCTCTTTTTGATGCAAAAAGATGCCAATGTGCAAAACCTATTCAAATGAATAGTCAGAGCTGATCAAATGGTTATCTATGATCATCCTCTATTAACTAAGTAACATGAACTCTGGTGATATCTATGTTTCAGGTAATAAGTTGAGCATGTGTTCTTTCTTACATTTCATGACCATAGTTGAGCTCTCTTAGTCTCTGTATGCTTTACATCATGTCATATCTAAATCAACACTAATCAATCCAAGAATTGAAAAGTAAGTGAGTTGATAATTGTGTCAAAAACACTCATTGTCTGTCCTTAGATCTTGTGTCTCCTTTGCTGTGATATCACTGACCTGGAACACACTTGATCAGGATTTATTCATTGTCTATGACTCTCCACTTTTTTACTTTAATGTGCTGATCTTCATTAATATGATCTCTCTGCAGACATTTATTCTATGCTTATATTAGATTTTGATTCTATTTTCATTTTTCTTTATGTATGTCTTTGTGTGTGAAGGCAATATATCAATGTGCTGTGTGATCTTATTCTCTTTCATAAGAAACTTACAAGTTTTTCAAACTTAAAAGTTTAGGGGGAGTAATAACTGAAAGAGTTGTTCTCAGAAAATATTCAATAATCACAATCAAAATTGAAATGTTGAATTGAAAGGATGATGCTTTATGTTCAAAGTATTTGTGTAAACTGAAAATAGAATGTGTTTGAAAATTACAATATGAATCTACATAATCTTTGCAAATAGATGCTTTTTAAGTTGAAAATCACATGATATTTGATTTTATGTTGAGACTAAAATGAAAGTCATAAGTGTGCAAGTGAAGAAATTGAAATCACAAGTGTTAAATCATGAAAGTCAACTCATGCACCTAAACAGTGCACATGCACCTCAATAGGGGCATGATGAAATTTTCAGGATTATACAAAGTGTTGGACGTTTGATTCATTCCCATGCGTCTAAACAGTTGTAATACATCTATGAAAATTACAAGTGTTGGGCATTGTGATAATCCCATGCGTCTAAATAGTGTTTCTGTGTTAGACGTTTGTCATGTCTCATGCGTCTACATGGTTTCAAAATTTCAAGTGTTAGACGTTTCACAAAGTCCATGCGACTGAACAGTGCAAAAGCGCCTAAACAGTACTTATGCGTCTGAACAGTTCCCATGCATCTGATTTAAAACGCACACAGTGCTCATGCGTCTAACAAAATAAGTGAATTTTAGGTTTTCATACACCCAAACAGGGACCATACATCCAAACAGGGCTCATACGCCTAAAAATGTCACTTATATAAATTGAACACTTATGTGTATTTCTCTTTCACTTCAAAAGTCTCAAAAAAAACCCTCAAACTTGTGACTATCGAGTATCATCACATCCTATTTCATCTGAAATCGAATCAAATCCATTGAGTATACCTTGTATTTGAATATATGAACGTAAGTTTGTGATTCAAATATATGATTTGGGTTAAATCAGTGCATTGTTATAGACGTTGAATGCTATTTGGGCGTTCGAACCCAATATAATCCAAGTTAATCTGATCAAATGAGTATCATATCAAAAATTGATACTGGATTATTGATAAGAACTCATTTTCGAGTGCATTGATGTATTGTTTTGATCTTAAAGTGAAATGTTTGTTGATGATGAACTCAGTCGATTTTACATAGTCGAAGAAGACGAAGATGAACAGACAGTCATTCTTTGAACAAAAATAAATATAAAAAATAAATCAAAATTGAAATGTTAAATAATAAATTCAAAATGAATAAAGATTAATGTTTTACAACTTGAAATCTCAATTCAAAAGTAAAAATAAAAAGGTCAAATTCAAAAGTCAAAATCAAAAGTCATATGTAGAAATAATTTCATTAATCAATATTCAATGTTCTCATAATACTTTTATTGTGTTTTGCAGATGGCAGAATTAAAATTTGAGCCAAAGCATAGTGTAGCTGCTTTTTAGATGATGAAAACAGAGAAGCTACTGGATATGAAGATATTATCAGATTTTTACTCAGAACAAAATATGTGTATGCTATGTGTGCAAGGCCCATGATAAATGGAAGAATGATTAAAAAATTCTAGAGAACTTCTCAAGTTGAAAGAGATGATCAAGGAAACAAAGTTTTAAGAGCCTTCATCACATCAGAAAGAATGCTTGAAGTTTCTGAAGAAGCAATCAGACAAGCTCTAAGACTGGGTGATAATGATCCTGAAGATTTATCAGAATATACATTTAATGAATGTAGAGAGGTTTTTCTACAGATGGGTCATCCAGATCATTTCCCTAAGAAGAAATTTTTCAGAGCTCGTGTATTTAAGCATTGGAAGCTTTTATGCTATATCTTTCAACATTGCATGTCTAAACGAAGTGCTGGTTGGGATTCATTCCCTGTAGACATTGCATCTCCAATTATAGCCTTATCCACAAACAAAGATTTAATATGGCTAAGTGGATAATGAATGGATTCATTTTTAATCTGAAAGAGGAGTAAGGCATAAGTATTTTATGTACCCAAGATTTCTTCAACTTCTTATTAATGATGCAAATCCAGATCTGTATGCTGAAGAAGTTATTGGTGAAAAGATTCAGTTAGAGCACATGTCAGAGGTTGTTTACAAAAGACTGGCAATGATCTGGTGCTCAAAGCATTCCAGTTTTTATTATATCAGGAATGTATCAATGGATGAAGTTGATATCACTCAGCCACACTTCCATCTAACTGAAGAAGAACCAATAGATCCAAATGATCTGATTGAAGATGTAGAAGTTGATGAAGAAAGTGATGATGATGTGTCTGAAATTCATCAAGTGAAGAAAGTGATGATGATGATGATGGAAATGATGATGCCACTGAAGCACATCAAGAAGGTTATGAAGAAAGAAATGCAGAAGATACTGGAAATGAGCCACAACCTTTGAATGAAGAAAATGTTGAGGAAGCTGTACAAGAAAGGAATTCTCAAAATCAAACATTTGATTCTGACTTTATAAATGATATTTATTCAATCCAGTATTTGAAATTGATACAAATGAAGGAGTAGAAGAAATCCCTGTAAGTATGTCACACAATGTGTCTATACAAACAGAGGAAATAGTTGACATTGATGAGATCGAAAAATTGAAAGAAGAAAATTAAGCAAAGAAAAAAGATTGAAGAGTTGAAAGTAGAGAATGAAAGAATAAAAAAGATAAACAGATCTTGTGAAAAAGAAATTCAAAAGCTAAATGATGAAAATTTAAAGTTGTCTGAAGAATGTGTCTTAAAAGATGAAAAGATTGTAAGTTTTGCCAAAGATAAAGAAGACGTGATCAAGAACTTTGAAGTTATGATTGAAGATTATGATATTCTTAGGAGAAATTCAAGAAATTATCTGAAGAAAATGAAAATCTCAAAGCTGAATTGCTAAAGGAAAAAGAAGCTCAGAAACCTATATCACAGTACATGTGATTAGTACTGAGATGCAGATGATGAAAATCTTGAGCAAATAAAAGGCAAAAGGAAAGTGAGTGAATTAGAAGATATTTCAAACTGAATCCTCTTCTAAGCTTCAAAGAACTGAAGAATCTGTTGAAGAACAAAATGTTCAAGAACAGATTGATGCTTTAGATGATATTGAGGAAATATACAATGATGATTGGTATGATGAAGTTCTTGATAATGAAGATATTGATGAAGCTGAATTTGTATCACACTTCTCTTCACAAGAACATATTCAAGAACAAGATGAAGTACCACAAGACTTTGAAGAAAAATATAATTATCTTGTGAACATGAAATACAATCGAGTATATTTGGATGGACTGACTGTTTCTCAGATTAACGATGAATACGAGAAATGTATCTATGCAGAGTCAGTTGCTTCAATAGATCCAAATGAGATTTTGTTGAGCATGGTGAATGGATAAGAGCAAAAGAAGTAATAAATGTAGAAGAACTGTCTAGTTCTGAGTTGCACCATCCTGATCCAGATGATATGAGTATCCAGCTCTTAGATCATGGTTGTAGCTAGAAATTACCCTTGGAGGAAGCTAAAGAGATTACAATCTGTATCTCTGAGAAATCTTGTCAGAAGCTTTCAAGAGACTGAGAAACAAATGAAGAAAATGATAGTACTTGATACAGATAACCTAGTATCTTGAAATAACAAAAAGAACAAGAATGTTAAAGCCTCAGGAGATAAAACAAATGTCAAGATTTGATGATGCTCATGCTCATAGAAAAGAATTGATAGAAATGTTTGTTGATCCAGAAAGACAAACTTATAAAGCATCAACTGAACAAAGGCATATTCTTGATAGTTCAAGAACAACCGGAGACTTGGTAAGAAACATATTGCAAAAAGGACAATCAGTTGCTGAACTGTTGAATGCTATGATTGCTCCAGATTTTACCAACCAAGTAAAGATCATTGCATGGAAGTATGATGAAGTGTTTGATGCATTTTTGAAAGAGAGTAAATGCTATATGTGATGTTTATCATTTTTACTCCAGTATCATAAAACTTCCTATGCAAGATTTAAAAGAGCTGAATAGATTACCTCTGATCAATCCTTCGATTCAAAATATGGGAAGATGTTTGTAGAATTATTAAGAAGAGGATTTGATAGATCAAGTAATTTTCTTAACACAAGATGTGATCAAGAGGATAAAGAGTACTTTGCTACTCTAAAGAAAAACAAGAAGCTTAAGGGAGTTCATTCAGAAGAAGAACATTCTTTGATAGAATTTTGTGACAAATATTTGAAAAAGTTACAACTCCTGGACTGAAAGTGATTGATGGTAATCAAAACTCAAAGCCAATTCTCAGATGGTTTTATAACACTGAGACATTTGAGCTGAAGTTAGTCCGAAATCTAGAAAGATGGGATGAGGACATGATTACTTTATTTGGAGTTTTTGAACAAAAACTGTTACATCCAAGTTATATTTCATTTTTGTCAGTACAAAAATTTGAGAAAGTATCTCCTGAAGTGGCTGAGCAAGATAAGAAATATTTCATTTCTATTATTAATGTGATGAATGCTACCATGGAAAGAATATCTTTGAGAAAAGCTCTTGCGTATGCCAACATTGTCAAGAAAGATATTAAAGATATTGAATTCATGAGAATATCAAGGAAAGGGTTATTAGAAGTGTACTCAAAGGAAAGTAACAAGCCTATTGAGTTATATGCTGATATTGATATTTCATGTCTTTCAAAAGACACATTGGAGAGAATGGACAAGATGGAGATTAAAACAAATGAAGCTAAACCCGAACAAGGCATTCTTGCACATAAATTCAAGTCTGCAATATCAAAAGCTTTGAAAGAATTAGATATGTACAAACAAAAGCCAATGTTCAAAGTCAAAGAAGAACCAGCAGATTACTTTGAATGATGAAGTCAAGGTTGAAGATAGAATTATAGATAAAGTTAGCAGTCAAAGGTTGAAGAGTTTGAAGACTGAAGACCATGTCAATCTTAGGGGGAGTATTGTTAAGTGCTCTAAGAAAGATTAACATGTTGTATTTATTTGTCTTTTGATAGTTTGTAATAGTATAGGGACTATTTTACTTTTTGTTTTCAGTATAAATAGCTTAGATTTGCAGGTAGATAGAAACGAATACACACAATATTTGAATCTGCTTTTCATACTTGTAATTGTCTTAGCTTGATATTAATGAAAACTTGAAGTTTATTGATATCTTGTTTTGATTTGATTACGTTATGTGAATTTCATTGAATTGTGTTCATAAATCATCACATATTGATTTATTTGATCCTATCAGTATGTATGATGCACTCCATGATGATGTTGACTGTTATGTTTATATTCCTTATGATGTATGATTATTTTCCCATGGCTTTACGTTGAACGTTAATGAATGAAATGAAAGTATATGTAACGTAAACTGGAAGATAATGAAAGTGGAACATGATGAATGAATGCATGCATTAATGAATGATGGAAAGTAAAGAAAGTCTTGCAAGCGTTGTATGTCGAGGCACACCCCAATGTAGGGTGTTAGCCCAACGGTGTGCGGGTTAGCTACCCCAGAAGGATGCACACCGGGGTCTTTCTTCGTGATTGACCATTTGTATGGAACCTTTGTCGTTTACCCTAGATACTGTGGCCAGGCTGTTATACACCATGACGAGAGGTCTATGATAGACCTCGGCCTAGTATCAACTTTATGCATGACGGAGGGTATAGCACATGACAAGGGTACACCTGAATTTACCCTAGGTACTGTGGCCAGGCTGCTGTGCACCATGACAGGGGGTCTATCATAGACCCCGGCCCACTTCCAGCTTTATGCATGACGATAGGGTAAAGTTGATGGTTTTGACAGAATGAAAAGATGTAATGATGAACATATGAACGGAAGTTAATGAACAAATGATTAAGATAATAATGATATTATCTATGTGTACGTATGATGTGTGATCACATGCAAAAGTAAGGAACGGTTTAATGAATGTAAAGTATGTTTTATGTTAAACTAGAACTCGCTCAGCAACGCTGACTTTTTATGCATTTTCTGATTGATAGGTGAGCATTGCTAAGGATGGCACGGGGCAGTTACTTGGCATTTGAATGGCATTCTTTTGTTAATGTTTTTGCATTGTAATGCGAACAAATGAAATTGTGTAGCGAATATTGTATTATTTTGCAAAAGCATTTATAATGAAAAATTTATTTTAATGTTCTGCTGCGATGTTTTATGAAGGTTAAACATATTTATATGTTTTATGAGCGATGATTGGCCAGCTGTAAGCGTCCCGGGAACGGGGCCTTACAACACATAATATATATAATATAACTACATCTAAAACATACTATTATAAGCTACATTACATTCAATCCTCATATCCTTTATAAGTAATAACATATTGTTAATAACAACCATACTGTTATGACATATAACATATTGATATATCACCATACTGCTATCATATTGTTACCTAGACCATACTATTATCATCAACCACGCAATTCATATAATATGTTGATTTAATAACAAGTTAACAACCACACAATTCATATAATATATTGATTTAATAAAAAGTAAACAACCACATAATTTATATAACATATTGATTTTAGAATTCCAGTTAGATGACATACCAAATGCTCCCAAAAGTCAATCCATCGATTACAAGTTTACAACAATAACAAAAACACAAATTATAGTGTTTAATTGATAGATGCTAATACATGAGATTTCTACCCACCATTATAGTTTTTGTACATTTAATTTTTATAAGAAGAGAAGATGAGAGATAACCTGCTACTATCTACGATTGAGGAGGTTGTGATTGAGGAATCTGCCATCGAGGTTGGAAGTGGCTATGAATCTGCAATTGAGGCTGGGAATCTACAATGGACCTTGGAAGAGGCTGCGAATCTGCGATGGACCTTGGAAGAGGCTGTGATGGCGAATGGAAGAGGCTGCAATGGCGCTTGGAGGAGATGTGATGGAGGCTGCAAATGAGTGCTTAATCGCTTATGAAAATTTTGAAATGGTAGCAAATGGAGTGAAAGAGTTAATCAATTCTTAATTTTTATTAAGTAGTTGGCTTACTAAGTCGTTTTAAGGCCCCGTTCTCAAGACGCTTACAGCTGGTCAATCATCGCACATAGAACATATATTTTCATCATCTTACATAAAAACATTGCAGCGGAAACATATAAACAAACATTTCATTTCATTATAAAGGCTTTTACAAAACATACATCGTTATCAAGTTACAAAATACATGTTGCATTACATCACAAAAGCATTATAAATATGGATGCCATCCAAAAAAGTTGAGTAACCACCTCGTGCCATCCTCAGCAACCATTACCTGCCAACTGGAAACACATAAAACTCAGTGTTGCTGAGTGAGTTCTAGTTTTATAATAAACATATTTTCTTTTGTTAAAACCGTTCTTTACTTTTATGCGATCATACATCATAGGTACACATAGATAATATCATTATTATCTTCATTAATCGTTCATACTTTCATCTTTCATTCATACGTTCATTACATTCGATGACATGTACATTACTCCGAACATTATGCACGAAGCAGTTAACTGGGCCTGAGGTCTTTTATAGACCTCGAACATTGGGCACAAAGGTGACTCTAGTACCTAGGGCAAGTACATTCACCACTTATCTTTTCACTTTCATTCCGGATTAATGCCATATGCTAAACCCCGAACATTGTGCACGAAGCTGGTTACTGGGCCTGAGGTCTTCCATAGACCTTGAACATTGTGCACGAAGCTGACTTCAGCACCTAGGGTAAGCGGCAAGGATCCCATACATATGGTCAATCACAAAGATTGGACCCCAGTGTACATCCTTCCAGGGTAGCTAACCCGCACACCATTGAAGCTAACACCCTTCATAGGGTGTGAACCTCCATACATTTGCTTGCAAGCCTTTCTTACGTTTGTTCATTCATTAATGCATGCATTCTTTCATCATGTTCTTCTTTTCATTATCTTCCACTTTATGTTACATAATACTTTCATTTCATTTGTTAACATTCAATGTAAAGCCATGGGAAAATAATCATACATAACAATAAGGAACATCAACATGCACATCTAACATCATCATACATACATAACATACATCATGCGTAATCATACAACACCATACATTATCATCATGCCTAACATAACGTCTATGACCTCAAAAGTCAACTTATATGAACTCCCGGGAACGTTCCACGTCAAAACTTACATCTGCACTTTCCCTCGAAGTCAGTATATAAACTATGTTCTCCTCGGTTACACCAGCCCTACTTGGGCGTATGGCCACCTTTTTATGACATGGCCTCCCAGGCGACTGAACCCTATGCGAATGGACACTAATGCGGATGAACACCATGGGCGACTGGACCTAATGCGGATGAGTACCTAGGTGTATGGACCCTCAGTCACATGACTCACATGCAAATAAGCCTAATGAGGATGGATTTTATGCGAATGGACCTAATGCGGATGGATCTAGGTGCAAGACCGGTGAAGGGGGGTTCACTACAACACAACAACACAAAGATGAGATTAACCAAAACTTAATCAAACAGTAAACTATATTAACCACAATAAGACACTAAGAACACAAGTAATATAAGAGACAGAACACAAGAGCACAAGTATATGGTTTTCTAGAATGCAGTATATTGCTTTCTCTATGTTCTATTACAAGTGTTACAAAGCATAAAGGAAAGATACAAGAACATGAGATACTTATACTACATCCTACAGTCGGCCATACTATGAAAGCCAGCTGGATACAATTGACTAGACATAAACAAAATCAATTGTAGAGTCAAAAGGCAGATTGCCTTTTGACTAGTGACAACGACATGCCATAGCTCACATCTTTATCTATTATAAAAAGGATAAAGTACATGAAGTAGAAAGTTACAGACTCAAGACCTCAATGTGCAGTTACCAAAAGCATGAACCTTTTCACCAACTCATGCAAGATGGTGACTTTACAGAGATGCAGCGAAAAGGTGTCCAACTTTAGGGAAAAGTACATCAGATAAAGCATGTTACTAAAAGTCTCCGGACGAAATTTGTCTTCAAGTGTTGAGGCTTCGGAAGACTTTCTCTATGAAGCTTTGGAAGACTTCATCTTTGGCTTCTATAGATATTGGTCTTGGCTTCGGAAGATTTTACACTTAGAGTATTTCTGTTGCAAGTGTAAAACTTCCTAAGCATTCTTCTTTAGTACCTGTGCAGCATGCATGCAAAAAGACTTTGGATGTTTGGGTTGCATCAGCCTCTTCACAAATTCTCTACAAACTCCCCCTAGGCTAATGCTACAAACACACTTAGTGGACTTCATATATTAACAGTCCTCATTAGGATGATCACCATTCCTTTCTTCATGAGGTGATCAGGATCCTTCAGACTCTCAAAATGTCTTCTCATGTTAAAGAGATCATGCAAAGGCAATTGAAACATGTCTTGCCAAGTGTAGATGTCTTTAGTGCCTTGATCTCTAATGACATTCCATGTTTTTGGATTTGTAGTGTATGTCCAAGAAAAGATGGGTCTTCCTGATGCTAGAGGAGCTATTTGAATTGAAGTTCAAGTAGCATCGTCTGGTTACACATCCTCAGGATGTTCTGACTCATCCTGAGGTTTAGAAGAGGGTGCAGTCTTCTTCTTCTTTGGCTTTGGTTTAGAAGCCATCCTCTTCTTTCTTTTTACAAGTTTTAATTAAGAAGACTGGCCTACAGTACCAGATTAATCTTCATTGTCTTTCTTAGTTGGGTCTTCTACTCTCACAGGTTCAGATTGAGAGTGTGATTGACCCTGCTATGGATCAGAAGATGAAGCTTGCTGAGATTTAGCAGGAGGTCTAGGTTATGATGTCTCTGGTTGTTCAACCTTAACCTCCACTTCCGGTGGGGCTTGACTTGGAGGGGAGTGTAAGTCAACTAGCTCTCCACTCTTGATCTTTTGCTTGATCACCCTGATATGCTCATCCATAATGAATAGACACATCGGGCCAAGTCTCCTTTTGGAAAATCCATACAGCTTCAAGAAGCTCATAATCCTTTGTCTGTCAGCAGACTTCTTCATACTCTTTTGGATGATGGCTCTTGATTTAGCAGCTTCTTCCCTTAGCTTCCTCTTAGTTGTCATTCTATCCTTGACTATCTCAAGTTCAAGTTGTTTTAAGTACTCAAACTCAACATAGTCATAGGACAAGGGAAGAAATACTTCTACCTGATAGAGGCCTATGACACTCAGGTAGTTGATCATCTTGATCCTATCTTCTTCTTTATCTACCTGAGGTTCTTGTTGACCCACATCCTCTTTTGCAAGACATTCTTGAACTGGGGAGAGGGTAGGCTCATGCTTTTACAATCTTTTCTTCCTTTTGCCTTCTTGATTTGTACTAATAGCTCTGCATCTTCTGCCTCCTTCTTTTCCCTTGACCTTTCCAGATCAACCAGTTTATTTAACTCATCTAAGGGGAGAGAAACGACACTATCTATATCATAGTTCCTTGTATGCAGATAGTTTATCCTGATTGCCCTTAACTCATCATTCTGAGTATCTGGTTTGGGGGCAGCCCTGATAGCAGACTCCATGAGTCTTGAAGACTCAGTATTGGAACTTTCTCCCCTAAGCTTCCTTTTCCTCTCTCTCTCTCCTCCTCGTCAATCTCCTCAGATGTCATCTTTCTTTTCCTTTTGTCACTCACAAACTTTTGTGACTCAGGGTAGAGAGAGCTTTGGCTTTCATTGCTTGATGTAGCTTCTAAGCTCTAGGCAGAAAGAGGTTGAGAAGCACCTTCACCAGCAGGTGTCTTAAAAGGGCATTGATTTCTATAGCAATTGTTGGGGATAAGACTGGGCTCTCAGGTTCTATCACTGGGCCTTCAGTTAAGGTTTCACCTATGAAGCTAATCTTAGGGTTTGCCACAACATCTAGTTGACCGATGACATTGCTTGATTCCCACAGTCTTCTTCTAAGGCTGAACTCTACAGTGATCCGGTCTTGGATTCTTTGGGCCAACTTGTCAGCTTGTCTTGATTTGTTTGGATTGACAAGTGGCATGTTGACTGAATCCAGACTGTCATAATAGTTCAGGGTCTGAAAATTGAAGATCTCTTGCTACCCTTGAACTTTCATGATGATTAGGGCTCTCCTATTGCTATCATATCTCCATCTAATGATGTGATTGGAAGTTTATGGAGATGACATGGCCCTTGGTATTCCTTCCTCAAACAGACTCTGTATTAAGGAGTCTATTGAGTCCATATCAATATGAACTTGAGGAAGTTGTTGAGTAGGCACAATTGCAAGTGAGGATGGTGAGTCCTCAATGTCCATACTCCCTGAGGAACTCCCATGTTCTGTGGCAGTGATGACTTTCTCCTCCTTTTTGGTAGCATCACCCACCTGCATAGGTGAGCTATGAGTTAGGTCAACCACCTCCACAGGTTCTTGTGTTCCCGGTTGAGGTCCTTATAAGGTCTCCGTGCTAGATGTTCCTTAAGATATGAAATCTCAAGTTGCTGATCATTGACCTTGTTCAGCAAGGTAGTCACTTGAGATTCAAGGTGACTAACCTTGGAGACTAAATAGGTGCATGTTGTAGACAAATGTTGCACCTTATTCTTAGATTCCCCTCATCTTCATCAGAAGAGTCATTAGGGGATAAGATGATTGGACCAAAGTCCTCAGTCTCACCACCAGCTTCTGGTTCTTGGCTACTGGATTTCCTCAGCTCATTGGCAATCTCATTTGAGATGCCAGTGCGCTAAGTTGCATGGTTGAGGTGTTAATGATGTAATCACTTTCTAAAGTGAGAGCCTCTTCTATATGAACATCCTGAACATTTTCAAAAGTGTCCACCTTCGTTATAGGTGACTGATGTGGGCTAGAAGTAGGAGACTCAGGAGCAGTCATCTCTCTTTGAGTAGGGGAAAAGAAGAGAGAATCATGGTACTCACTAAAACCTAAATCTTCATTACTATAGAAATCAAGATTGGGGATAGATTGATTGAGATCTAAAGGCTGGGGATGGTAACTGTCCCCTGAAGGTTGATCACCAATGTGTTGAGACTCAGAGTAATGGCTTAAAGCAGTTTGGGAGAGGTGGCTAATGAGCTCATCAGGGTGAGCATGAGGAACCCAACACTGATCCTTGAAGAGATGGGAGTGGTCTGCTCTTCAGGAGAAGTGGGAGCTCCAGTGTCCACTTCCTCTTGTATAGGTGAGTGTATAGGGGCCTCCACAAGCTGAATAGTCTGAGCAGGGGTTCGTTTGGATTTTCTTTGGCAAGTAAGGGTGATTTGAGGCTGTTTTGGGTGGTTGAGAAGTAGGTGTGGGTTCAACACTAGCTCGTGCTGCTAGGTTGTCACCTTGAGCAATGAGCTCTAACCTTTTTAGGACTAGGACTGTTTCTACTGCAGATAAACCAAGAGTAGGCTTTCTCAATATTTTAAATATGTCGAGCTTCATCTGTCCCAGTTTAAGAATGTTTCCTATTTCATCTCATGCTGCTAGGTTGTCACCTTGAGCAACCTATTCTAAGGAGTCTAAGTTGGCAAGTAAATTAGTATAAAGAAATTGAGAATACCTGAACTTGACCCCTGAATCATTCCATGGATAATGAAGGAGAGATCCTCAGGAATCTGGTCCCATCCACCATGCTTGTTAGATAAGCTGTGGATAACCACGTGGAGCAAGAATCTCCACTGGGATAAGACCTTCCCTTTCCTGAAGGTCTTGACTGAGAAATCTCCCTCATACCCCATCTACTCAAAGGAATGATTGACAGCTTCCTTTAGGAAGAACACCTCACCTTCTTCATCACCCAGCTCATGCATATTGATGATGGCCGGAGTGATGAAGACTGTTCTCCCCTGCATTGTGGCAGACAGTGCCTTCTCCCCATCCATAACGACCACTTGGAAGGTCTTCCAAAATTCAAGCAAATGATCCTCATACAGTGGATGATCAATGGTTAGGGAGGTGAAGTAGTTGGACAAAGCTAAGAAGCGACAAACCTCTGAGAAATGAGGATCTTTCTCAGAGCTTAACAGAGCAACTTGGTTGTGTTGCCTATGTAGCTGCATGGTAAAGTTCGGTTCATTTATGTGAGCAGGGTTGGCCATTGTGAGATAGCTTAGGGATGAAAAAAAGAAAGAAGAAAGAAATTTCAGAGAGAAATTTGGGGTTTTATGTTTGGAGGAAGAAGCAGATGATAGAAAAAGGGGGAAATCGTTGGGTTTATACGTGAAAAGGATTTCAGATAAAGTTTAATGAAAGAGGATAAACTTTGAATGCCAGATGTCGGTCCAACCTCTGAAAAAGTAGTTTACGTTTTCTCAAAAAGTAGTTTTCTTGGAAGTCAAAAAGCTTCCGAAGGTAAATTATCTTCGGAAGTTTTAATGAAAAAGCTTCCGAAGTTAAAATGACTTCGGAAGAATTTCCTGAGAGTTTTGAAAATTTTGCTTCGAAAGAGAAATTAAGACTTTAATGCTTTGTACACAAGAGAACAAAGCTTTCGAGAGTTAATTTTTCTTTGGAAGGAAAAGGTCCTAGAAAACATATAAGTGTCTGAGACCAGATTTTAAGCTTCAGAAGATATTTCAGAAATCTCTTCCGAAGGTAAAATTTCTTAGACAGTTATTTGTTTTGAAGGCATGATTTTCTTCTGAAGGTAAAAGCATATCTTCCAAGGATCATAAATTTTCAAAAATCTAAGGAAAGTCTTCAAAAAGATTTTCATCCAAAGAAAACTAGAGGTTATGAAAGTGATAAACTACACAACTTAGGACACACATATTTTTAAGAAATAATAAGAATTATTTTTAAGAAAAACCTAGTCAAAGTTGATCATCCCAATAGCTGATATTAGATATTTAAATCTCTGTTCATCAAAAGCCTTTGTAAACAAATCAGCATATTGTTCATCTGTGTGAACATTGACTAGTTTAATTAACCCCTTTTCATAATTATCTCTTATTAAATGATACCTGATATTGATGTGTTTGGTCCTTGAGTGCTACACAGGATTTTGTGTGATTGAAATGGCACTATTGTTGTCTATGTGAATGTGAGTCTCCTTGAAGTTTAACCCATAGTCCAACATCTGATTCTGAATCCAAAACACTTTAGCACAACAGCTTGTAGCAGCAACGTATTCAACTTCAGCAGTTGATACAGAGACACAGGATTGTTTCTTGCATTGCCATGAGACCACCCTTCCACCAAGAAACTGACATCCCCCAGATGTAGACTTTCCAGTCATGTTGCAACCACCATAATCACTATCTGTATATGCATACAGATTGAAGTCAGGATTTTTAGGATACCATAGACCAAGTGTTGAAGCACCTTTGAGGTATCTTAGAATCCTCTTGATAGTGATGAGGTGAGACATCTTAGGGTTGGCTTGATATCTTGCACAAATACATGTAGCAAACATGATATCAGGCCTGCTAGCTGTAAGATACATAAGAGACCCAATCATAGCCCTGTAAAGGTGTTCATCCACACACTCCCCCTCAAGATCAGGTCCAAGGAAGTGGTTTCTTGCTATGGGTGTCTTTGCAATCTTACAATCAGTCATGTTGAACCTTTTGATTATGTCCTGAAAATACTTTGACTGACTAATGAAGATGCCATCTTCAACTTCGTTCACTTGAATTCCCAGAAAGAAATTGAGTTCCCCTATGGCACTCATTTCAAATATGTCCTTCATCAGCTTCTCAAAGTCTTTGCAGAGCTTTAGATTAGTAGAACTAAAGATGATGTCATCTACATATACTTGAACTAGAAATACATCATTTCCCAGTCCTTTGTTGAAGAGAGTTCCATCTATGGTACCTCTCCTGTATCCATGTTTGCAAAGATACTCAGATAGTGTCTCATACCACTTCCTGGATGCTTGATGCAGCCCATAAAGAGCTTTGTCAAGCTTGCAGACATAATCAGGATGATCAGGATCTACAAAACCAGGTGGCTGTTTGACATATACCTCTTCATCAATCACTCCATAAAGAAAAACACACTTCACATCAAGTAAAGACCTTGAAGTTCTTGGATGCAGCAAATGCCAGGAATATCCTAACAGCTTCCAGTCTTGCTAAAGGAGCAAGGACATCAGTGTAGTCAACCTTTCTTCTTGTGTGTACCCTTGAACAACTAATCTATCTTTGTTCTTGATAATAATGCCTCAATCATCCTTCTTATTCCTAAACACCCATTTGGTACCAATGGTAGTCTTCCTATAAGGAAGAGGACAAAGGTTCCAAACTTTCTACCTTTTGAGTTGAAGCAGCTCCTGTTGCATAGCTTCAACCTAACTTCCATCCATTAGAGCCTCATCAACTTCTATCTGGGACAAGAAACAAGAGTGAAGACAAATATTTACATCATGGGTTTGTCCTCTTGTTCTTACCCTTATGACAACATCTCCAATGATGTTTGTGGTAGGGTGAGACTTGTGGATCCTTAGTTGAGGGAATTTAGATCTAGCATAGATGTTTCACCCACCACATCAACACACTTATCAAGAGAAACTTGATCCAGTGAGTGTGTGACATCATTTATGTTGTCATCTATGGAGTGGTTATCAGCATCAAGAAATTTTTGATCACTGTCACCACTTCCATTTGTTTCTTCTACATCTGAGGCATCTTTATCTGGTTGTGGATCCTCTAAGCTGGAATTTGAGGGCATCCCAGATGTATCAGCTGAAGTTGTCATTGTAGTGCTGATAGAAACCTCATTTGCAAAAGTAGTTCAAACTGGAGCTCAAGATGTGTTACTTGAAGATCTTCTCAATTCAAATCTTGGATCAGGATCACCTGTATTTAATTTTCTACAGATCCTGAAACAGTCTCACAAGATCTGTTAAAACAGAGTCACTAAATCAAGATCAAACAACCAATCAGGACCAGAACCAGCTACACAAGGTGTGTGTTCATTGAAAGTCAAATTGGTTGACTCCTCAACAATTCTAGTTCTAAGATTCTATACTCTGTAAGCCTTAGCTTGGGAAGAGTATCCAATGAAGTGTCCATCATCTGATTTCTAAACAAACTTGGCAATTTGATCTTTGGTATTCAAGATGGTGCTAGGACATCCAAATGACCTGAGAAAACCAATGAAAGGTTTTCTCTTATGCCAAAGTTCATAAGGAGTCGTGCCATGAGTCTTAACTACTAAAACTATGTTCTGCACATAGCAGGTAGTGTTGACTGCCTCTACCCAAAAGGTGATGGGCAGCTTAGAGTCAAACAACATGGTTCTTGTAGCTTCAATTAGTGTCCTGCTTTTCCTCTTTGAGGAGTCCTGGGAGCACTGTATTGTCTTGTAATACCTTTTTCATCACATAATGCATAAAGGATTTGGTTCTTGAATTCAGTTCCCTGATCACATCTTATGATTTTAACCTTGTGATCAGATTGAATCCCAATCTTCAAGATGAAACTCTTTAGAATCTCAGGAGTCTCATCCTTACTTCTAAGGAAGAAGACCCATGTGAATTTTGTAAAGTCATATGTAATCACTAAACAGTAAGTGGTCCTTCCTGGACTCATTACACTGGTAGGGCCATAGAGATCCATATGTAACAAGTGTAGGGGTGTAGTGATGGAGTTACTTTCCATAGGCTTATAAGATACCATATGTTGCTTCCCTTTCAGGCATGCAACACAATGGTTATCACTTGTAAACTTTTTCTTTGGCATTACAGTTACCAAATCATTCTTAATCAGTTTATTCATGTTTTTAAAGTTTACATGGCACATTCTTTTATGCCATAGGAGAGACTCATCACTATTGGCTTTAGACAGAAGGCATGAAACTTCTCCAAAGGGAGATGTTTCTTGCAAATCCATCTCGTACATGTTCCTTTCCTGGGAGCTCTAAGCAAGATGTGCTCATGAGGAATGACCACTCCAGGCTTGAGAACAATGCACCCATGCTGAGTAAAGAACATGTTATGACTCTGATCAAAAAATTGGGATACACTCAGAAGATTGAACCCAAGCTCTTTGTCAAAGTTTACCTTCTTAATGCTGAGCTTACCATTTGTGACCTTGCCCCTTCCTGAAATATGACCACCTTCATCTCCTCCCAAGGCAACTGGCCCTCCATCAATCCTTTCAAAGTTCTAGAGTAATGACCTATTGTCTGTCATGTGCTTAGAAGAGCCACTGTCTATGATCCTAACATTTTTGTTTGTCTTCAACTATTTCTACAAAAAGAAAATGATTAGTTACATTTGGAAACCCAAGCCTTACTTGTCTTGGACTCATTAAAAGAAACAGAAGGTAATGCAATAGTAATACATCCTATGGTTGTGCTAAGAGGATCTTGAGCTGTTGTTGGTGGAAAATTCTTAGTCACTTGGTCTTTCTTAGACTTCCACACCACCTTTGGAGTCTTGGACGTGACTTTCAATACTTTGGAAGCTTTTGATACTTTGGAAATTTTGATGACTGAGCCTTCGGAAGAACCTGCAGACACTGCAGTAGACTTCAGTGCTTCGGCAGTATTCCTTCCTTCCGAGACCAACTTTTCTTCCGAAGGCAAATTTCCACTTGCCTTCTTCTTATATTTGGAGCTTCCGAAGGAAAGAGGTTTTCCTTTTGAAGCTGAATCTTCTTAGAACCCTTGGAAGTCCTTGATTTGGTCATGTGAAGAGTACCCTTAGGATTGTATGGACAATCCTTAGCAAGATGAGTATTACTCTCACACATAACGCACTCTATTTTCTTCTTCCCAAGAGCCTTCTGATGAGAACAAGACTAACTTTCGTCACATCCGTTCTCCACCTTCATCTTTGTAGATGCCAAGGCAGTCCTTTTGGGCTGGGAACTATTCTTGGAGTTTGATGGTTCAGGCTGTGCAGCAATGGTAAACAGCAGATCGGTCTTCTTCTTGGTACTGAGATGATTTGAACAAGAACCAGAACTCTTAGTAGAAAAGTTTAGGTTGATGTCTTCAGTCTCTACTACTTCAAACCCTACAGAGATAACACTTGTTTCTGCTTGGAGTCAAAAGTAGCCTTGATCTCTTGAGCCTTCCTTGCTTTCCTCTTGATCTTCCAGATCAAGTTCTTTCTCATAGACTTGGTCATCACGGTCTTCTTCTTCTCCTCAGATGGATAGTGGCCCTTCTTAGAATCCTCTTCTTCACTCTTCTCAGAGGAATTCTTCACTATCACATCTTCATCCTCTTCACTTAAAGGATCTTTGAGAGGAAGCTCATCTTCACAAGTTCCATACCTAGGAGATCTTACTGACAAGATTGTGAATGGAGGAGCTATCTCATTTAATCCTAGTCCCTGTTTGTTTTGATAGCACACCTTGTGTGCAGGGATGAGGATATCATGTTCTTGAAGTCTCTTCTTCAAGAACACACTTTTCTTCACTGGCTTTGCTCATCACAAGCTCAGCCTGGCACTTAGTTAACTTGGTTATGAGATCCTTGATCTGAGTCCTAAAATCTGTATGAGCCATAACTACTAAAACTTTGTTCTGCACATAGCAGGCAATGTTGACTACCTCTACGCAAAAGGTGATGGGCAGCTTAGAGTCAGAAAACATGGTCTTGTAGCTTCAATCAGTGTCATGTTTCTTCTCTCAACAACACCATTTTGCTGAGGAGTCCTGGGAGCACTGTATTGTCTTGTAATACCTTTTTCATCACAAAATGTATCAAGGATTTGATTCTTAATTCAGTTCCCTGATCACATCTTATGATTTTGACCTTGTGATCAAATTGATTCTCAACCTTCAAGATGAGATTCTTGAGAATCTTAGGAGTCTCATCCTTAGTTCTAAGGAAGAAGACCCAAGTGAATCTTGTAAAGTCATCTGTGAACACCAAACAGTAAGAGGTCCTTCCTAGACTCATTACACTGGTAGGGCCAAAGAGATCCATATGTAACAAGTGTAGGGGTGTAGTGATGGAGTTCCTTTCTTTAGGCTTGTGAGATACCTTATGTTGCTTCCCTTTCAGGCATGCAACACAATGGTCATCACTTGTAAACTATTTCTTTGGCATTCTGGTTACCAAATCATTCTTAATAAGTTTATTCAAGTTTTTAAAGTTTACATGGCACGTTCTTTTATGCCATAGGAAAGACTCATAATTATTGGATTTAGACAGAAAGCATGAAACTTCTCAAGAGAGAGATGTTTCTTGCAAGTCCATCTTGTACATGTTCCCTTTCCTGGGGGCTCTAAGCAAGATAAGCTCATGAGGAATAATCACCCCGGGCTTTAGAACAATGAACTCATGCTCAGTAAAGAGCATGTTATGACTCTGATCACAAAATTCGGATACACTCAGAAGATTGTACCCAAGCTCCTTGACAAAGTTTACCTTTTCAATGCTGAGCTTACTATTTGTCACCTTGCCCCTTCCAAAAATGTAACCACCTTCATCTCCTCCAAAAACAACTAGTCCTCCACCAATCCTTTCAAAGTTCTAGAATAGTGACCTATTGCCTGTCATGTGCCTAGAATAGCCACTGTCAATGATCTAGACATTTTTGTTTGTCTTAAGTTGTCCCTGCACAAAGAAAATGATTAGTTACATATGAAAACCCAAGCCTTACTTGTCTTGGGCTCACAAAGTGAAACAGAAGGTAATACAACAGTAATAGATCCTATGGTTGTGCTAAGAGGATCTTAAGCTATTATGGATGGAGAATTTTCAGTCACTTGGTCTTTCTTAGACTTCCACACCACCTTTGGTGTCTTAGACTTGACCTTTAATAGTTCAAAAGCTTTTGATTCTTTGAAAGTTTTGATGACTGATCATTCGGAAGATTCTGTAGACACTGCAACAGACTTCAGTGCTTTGAAAGTATTCATTTCTTCCGAGACCAACTTTTCTTCCAAAGACAATTTTCCACTTGCCTTCTTCTTAGATTTGGAGCTTCCAAAGGAAACAGATTTTCCTTCCGAAGTTTGAATCTTCTTGGAACTCTTAGAAGTCCTTGGTTTGGTCATGTGAAGAGTACCCTTAGGATTGTATGGACAATCCTTAGTCAGATGAGTAGTACTCTCACATGTAACACACACCATTTTCTTCTTCCCAAGAGCCTTCTACTCGGAACAAGACTGACTTTGGTCACATCCTTTCTCCACCTTCATCTTTGCAGATGCTAAAACTGTCCTTTTAGGCTTCGAACTGTTATTGGAGTTTGATGGTCCAGGCTGTGCAACAATGGTACACAGCAGATCAATCTTCTTCTTGGTACTGAGATGATTTGAACAAGAACCAGAACTCTTAGTAGAAGAGTTTAGGTTGATGTTTTCAGTCTTTACTACTTCAAAACCTGCAGAGATAAAAACTAGATTCTGCTTGGAGTCAAAACTAGCCTTGATCTCTTGAGCCTTCCTTGCTTTTCTTTTGCTCTTCCTGATCAAGTTCTTTCTCATTGACTTGGTCATCATAGTCTTCTTTTTCTCCTCAGAAGGATAGTGGCCTTCTTAGAATCCTCCTCTTGACTCTTCTCAGAGAAATTCTTCACTATCACTTCTTCATCCTCTTCACTCAAAGGATCTATGAGAGGAAGCTCATCTTCACAAGTTCCACACCTTGGAGATCTTACCAACAATATTGTCTGTGGAGGAGCTATCTCATTTGATCCTAGTCCCTGTTTGTTTTGATTGCACACCTTGTTGTGCAGGGATGAGGATATGATATTCTTGAAGGGCTCTTCTTCAAGAAAATATTTGTCTGCCCTAGCTTTGTTGATCACAAGCTTAGACTGGCACTCTGTAAGCTTGGTTATGAGATCCTTGATTTGAGTCCTTAAATCTATGTGCTCATGTTTTAGAACTGAAATAGTTTTCTATAAGTCCTCTATCTTCAGTTTATAATCATTTACAGACTTCCTAAAGTCAGCTTTTAAAATGTTTACGGACTCAAGATCATATCTCATTTCCAAGTTATAGGACCTGTATCTATTAACACTAGCAATCCTTTCAGGGATACAGAGATGTTTCAATAGCTTGGCTTCATCATGATCTGCCATCAGTGCTTGGTTTGGAGTAGCATATTCCACCTGAAAGCTCCGGTAAAAGCCTCCTTCTTCAATACCAACAGCAGCTTGCTGCTTTGGCTTCTCATTCTAGGGAGCTTAGTCAGTGTAGTTAGGTCTGGACTGTGTTTGGCCACCATTTGTTCTAGGTGCCTTACACTCCCTAGCAAAGTGACCCATCAAGTTACAGTTGTAAAACTTGACTTTGCCTTTATCCAGACCAAACTTTCCGCCGGTTTCATTGCTTGGAAACTTCCTCCCTGTCCTCTTGTAGAACTTCTTGGCTCTGTGAGAGAGAAGAGCCATCTACTGAACTATCTCCATGTACTCCAGATCATCTGGATTGATATAGTCTAGGTCTTCAAGGGGGAAGAGAAAGCTGCCACAACTTTCATCAAAAGACAAAAAGGCTTTAGAAGAGCTTCTCTCTTAGAATGGGCTTCCTTGAGTGCAGTTCTCCCATGCTGTCTCTGGGAAGGTGATGAAAGGACCCTTTGGTGAATTGTCAGGGTAGCATATGAGATAATGTTGGGGTTCTTTGCTATCCCTTTCAACCGCATGTAGGGCTGAATCTATTTGATTGTTGAGTTGCTAGATGATCCTTGCATGTTCATCTCCATCTGGTAACCACTAAGAATCCCATATAACTCTGTCAGAGTAAAAGTTTTGAGATTTTCAGTCCTCTTGATCACCACATAGTAGTGTGTCCACTGCCTAGGAAGTGAGGACATGAACTTCCTTACAATGTCTCTGTTCTCAAGGCGAACTCCTCCATCCACAAGGGTATCCACAATCTCAACATACCTGAAGTATTGCTGAGTCATGGTTTCACTTGTTTTAAAGGTGAAGTTTTCAAACTGCTGCTTCAGGAGATCCTTCTTGTTTTCCTTGGCGTCAGAGGAACCCTCATACATCAGTTTCAGTGTATCCCACAGCTATTTAGTTGTTTTACACTTCTTGAAACCTCTGTATACAGAGTTTGGAAGAGCAGTCTGAAGGGCTATCATGGCTTTTCTATCAATCTCTACTCTCTTCTTGTCTTCATCCGAGTAGTTTGCCACAGCCTTAGGGATCATACCAGCATTAGTAGCAGAGGGGGTGCTAGGTATGTAAGGTCCATTCTCAACAGACTCCCATATTCTTGAGTCTAGAGACCTGATGAAACCTTCCGTTCTCAGGCACCAGGTATCAAAGTCATCAAGAGTGATCAGTGGGGACTTGTTCATGGTTCCAGTTTCCATATCAGTCTTGGAAATGGCTGCCATTTGAAAATTTTAGTATTTGTGTGTGTAGGGTATCTTAAGATGGTGAGATCTTATATCAAGAGTCTGGAAAGCTCTGATACCAAATGCAGGACCGGTGAAGGGGGGTTCACTTACAACATAACAACACAAAGAGGAGATTAACCAAAACTTAATCAAAAAGTAAACTGGATTAACCACATTAAGACACTAAGAACACAAGTAATGTAAGAGACAGAACACAAGAGCACAAGTATATGGTGTTTAAGAATGTAGTATATTGTTTTCTCTATGTTCTATCACAAATGTTACAAAGCATAAAGGAAAGATACAAGAACATGAGATACTTATACTACATCCTACAGTCAGCCATACTATGAAAGCCAGCTGAATACAATTGACTAGACACAAACAAAATCAATTGTAGAGTCAAAAGGCAGATTGCCTTTTGACTAGAGACTATGACATGCCATAGCTCATATCCTTATCTATTATAAAAAGGATAAAGTACATGAAGTAGAAAGTTATAGACTCAAGACCTCAATGTACAGTTACCAAAATCATGGACCTTTTCACCAACTCATGCAAGATGGTGACTTTACAGAGATGCAGGGGAAAAGTGTCCAGCTTTAGGGAAAAGTACATCAGATAAAGCATGTTAGTAAAAGTCTTCGGAAGAAATCTGTCTTCAAGAGTTGAGGCTTCGGAAGACTTTGTCTCTGATGTTTCGGAAGACTTCATGTTTGGCTTCAGAAGATATTAGCCTTGGCTTAGGAAGATTTTACACTTAGAGTATTTTCTGTTGCAAGTGTAAAACTTCCTAAGCATTCTTCTTCAATACTTGTGCAACATGCATGCAGAAAGACTTTGGATGTTTGGGTTGCATCAGCCTCTTCATAAATTTTCTACACTAGGCATATGGACCTCAGTCGCATGACTCCCCATGCGAATGGCCCTCAGTCGTACGACTCACAAGCGAATGGACCTCAATCACACGACACACATGCGAATTAACCTCAGTTGCACTCCTTTCGACCGTATGGAACTCAGTCGCATGACTCCCCATGCGAATGGCCCTCAGTCATACGAGTCATAAGCGAATGGACCTCAATCACACGACACACATGCATCTGAACAGTTGTAATGCGCCTACACAGTTGTAATGCGCCTCAACAGTTGTCAAATGTCTAGAAAGTTCTAATACACCTCAACAAAGATGATACTTCTGGACTTATACTCCTCAAAAGTAGTGAAACATCTGAACTGAAAACGTCTAAACAGTGTTAATGCGACTAGACAGTAGTCAAACGCCTAACACTTGGACAATTTTTCAGCAAACTTCAACCCTAATACGCCACATTCATCATGTTCATATGAATGTAACTAACTCAAATCTTCTGATATTCTTCAAAAGTTGATGAATTGGTTTGAAACTTTACAACTAGACATTTTTTATACCAATAATCATTCTTCTAACATCAATTTCTTTTAATATCAACAACAAATTATCAATTTTGTGATTTTCAGTTCGAAAAATAGTGAGCTTTTCAAACACAAATTGAACAAATTATCTCGAATTTGATGAATTTAACTGCTAATTGTGGTTTAAAACATGTTTCTGATGATGAAACATATCTGAAATCCACAATATTTCAATTGAATTGTCTATCAATCACAGATTCAATGAATTTTTGAGTTTGACAGTTCGATAGAACTTAAAAAGCACTCAACCAACAGCTCTGATACCATTTGATAGGATCAAATGTATCAATCTGTGATGATATATGAACACAATTCAAAGAAATACAAACAAAGTAATCAAATCAAGCAAGATATCAACAAAATTCACAGTTTCATTAATATCAAGCAAAGACAATTATAAAGTAAGTAAGCAGTTTTCGTTTCTCCTAACTACTACAAGTTTAAGCTATTTATAATGAAACAAAAGGAACTAACGAAATTACAAAACTAGTCCCTATACTATTACAAATAGTAAAAAGACACATAAAGACAACATATTAATCTTTCTAGAAAACTAACACATCTCGACAACATGTACTCCTTATCGCTCGGTCCAACAGGCTTTCTGGGAAAGCGCTGTTGTGGACAGGTCCTCTGAGCCCCATTGCATCAGGAGCTCAATATTTTGCCATACCATTGAGATCACAGAGGATGATCTCAGGATTGTTTTAGAGTTTGGGGATAACGCTGATTGCCCAACACGATTACATCCACTTACGGTCCAAGGCTGCTTTCTGAGGTCTAAGTACACTGGGGACATCAGTGCATGTGTGCACAACAAGAGCAACCTGTGCCCCTAGTTTAAGTACCTCACCCATGTGCTGCTCAAGTGCATAGCTTCGCGTAAGGGAGCGTTCGACGAGCTATCCGATCAGATCTTGAACGCTTACATGGCATTGGTGCTGAACTACCTATTCAGCTTCTCTAGGATGATCTTCACCTATCTGGTGGAGAACATTGAGGGGAAGGGGAAGGAGGGGTTTTCTATGTACCCTCAATTTATTCAGATGATCATTGATCAAAATCTACCGTTGCTGCCCAAAGAGAAGGAGGACGCAGTAGTGCTTGAGATGATGGATGATACCACCTTGGGCCACATGAAGGTGTACAGGGGAAGCAGGTGAAGCCCCCTATGAGGAGATTGTTCAGGCATCTGGCCTAAGAGGATTATGTGGCGCCCGCTAGGAGGAAGTGGTGCCACGAGGACAGTGATTCGGATGTCGAGCAGATTATGCTCTCGGATGATGACTCTGATGATGATGATAGTGGTGATGGTGCAGATGCATCTCCACTACTGATATAGCATCTCCATTATCCACCCCAGGTGGAGTAGAGTCAGTTGGATTCCATCAGGACTTTCATCTTGATGAGGAGGAGGAGGCAGACGAGGAGCCTTTGACTCATACTATGGGGAGCAGGGTGGTTGCTACCGAACAAGGTATTTGGGGGGTTGGAGGACGCCCTAGCGAGTCTGGGGAGACTGTTGTAGATCCCACTTATGCCCCTGCTCAGCCCAGCACCATCCTAGGGGGAGTATCCTTCTCGAAGGACACGAGGAGAAAAAGGATGGCTCAGCCTCATGTGATGAAGACTAAGAGGAGGAGGATTACATGCATCACAACCACCACTACAGCCACCACTACCTCTACCATAGCCACCACTACCACCATTCCACCCACCACCACTACTAGCACTCCACCCACCATGACTACCACACCTCCACTTGTCACCACTACAGCCACCCATTCATCATCCATACATATCCCACCACCCATCTACTCTACATCCACTACCACCACCACCACTCATGGAGCTGGGACTCATCACAGGTCCCACCTACTTTTGGATCCTCTTTCCCATCTGTTGGATTGAAGGAGCAGCTGACTAACCTGAACCGGTTAGTACTGAAGCTGCTGGGGGCGGATGAGCAGGGAGCCACTCAGCTTAATCAGCTGATGGAGCTCAATGTTTCCCAAGCCTAGAGGACTGAGGCTTAGAGCCAAGAGATTGCGGAGTTGCATGAGATGTAGGCTTCGTCTGTATAGAGGATTGAGGCTCAGAGTCTGGAGATCACAGAGCTATGTGAGATGCAAACATCCTCTGTACAGAGGATACAGGATTTGGAGGCAAAGAACAAGAAGCTCATGCTAAGGCTCAAAGGATCCAAGGATGAGCCTCTAAAGATTAGAGAAAGGGATGACGATGGTGATAATGAGGATGATACTGATGATGATGGAGGAGATGATAATGCGGGAGAGGATGAGGGCAGAGATGATAAGGAGGGTGACGATGCTGCTGCATCTGCTGCCACTCAAGCAAGAGAGAGATGATCCAAGAAAGCTCAGGATCAGGGTGCCTCGTCCTCGGCCCCGCCAGCTGAAGAACCCATGATTCAAGATCAAAGTAATGATTAGATGTTTATGTATTTTGAACATTTGTGTAATTGAATCATGTATTAAACTCATGTACTGAATGTTTATATGTATATTTGATTATTTAACTATCTTGATTATTTACTAATGAATGATGTGTTACATGTTTTAAATAGTAGATCAACCATCTAAGCAGGATGAATATGATGTTGCTCCCCTGCAGCAGATCTGTTGATACATATATGTACCTAGATCCTGATCTGAATGTAATATGTCTTACACTTATGTAATTATTGGGTACTTAATGAAATACAAAATTTTTGGTTGTGTCTCTAATGTTTAATATTTCATTAATGAGTTGTTTAACGCATATTGACTTGATTATATAGGTTTGTGATTGTTTGAAGTGTTATGCATACTGTTATAATATTGAATACATTCAAACTTGGTGAAGTGAAGTTCTCATGCGTCCGATTGGACCATGTGCCCCTACAGTGGTCATGCATCTGAATGGCCATGCGACTAAGTGTCCATGCGCCTAAATAGTTCATACCCCTAAACAACTTCATGCGTCTGACTCAGTCGCATGACTGAACACTCAATTATGCGAATGGATCAACCGCATGGCTCAATCGCACGAATGAACCATGCTAATGGTTCAGTCACACGATTGAGCAACCCTAACCTATATATACCACCTAATTCGTGGAAAAACTTAAGCATTCAATCCACTTCGACTCAAGACGTACCCTAGCCGTCTAGAAGCCTCTAAGTTCGTACTCCAAGTTCATAGAACGATGTAGATCGATTCCTAATCGATTCTTGATGTTAGATTCAATACGTTATTGTCTCTACGTGCGTTCTCACTGATTGGATCGCCAATCAAATAGGATTCCGCACTATTGGTTTAGTTTAGCACGTTAATCGGTTGGAGTTTAGTCAAATACAAGATCCTAAGAAGAGGTATCAGAGCCTTGGCTCTTGATTACATGTTGATTCAATAGTTTTGATACAAAATTGTGTTTTTGCATCAAAAACACAATCTTTTTGTGTCTAACAGAGTCTTAGACATTTCCTGATCGAAAAGTGTAGTTATTTCGGCATACGGCTATTAGGGTGAGGTAAAATTCGAGTTTTTACAGCCAAAACAAGTTTAACCTACGAATTATCAAACTTAAGCAGGTTCAATCGCACGATTGGCTCAATCGCACGACTGAGTTCATTCGCATTCTTCAACTGCACGATTTAACTCATGCGTACCCTCATTCGTACGACTAAGATCTTCATTCGGACTGCTCAACTGCATTAGTTTATTTGGACGACTAACTCATCCGCAGTTGTTTAGTCGCACGATTAAACCATCCGTACTTGTTCAATCGCCCGAATAAGCCCAATCGCATAACTTCATTCGCATTCATTAGCAGTTTGTTAAATAGTAAAGTGTAACCCCGAATATTTATTATTTTGAAGCCGGTGAAGAAAGAAAAGAAAATAAAGTCCAAAAGTCGAGGGACCAAACTCGCCAACAAAGAAAAGTTGGGAATGTGGTGATATTTGTAAGGAGAGGGCAGCCCACTCTCCCCACACACCCCACATTTCAGATTTCTTAGAGAGAAGAAGAGAAAAAGAGGAAAAGTGTTGGTTCGAGTTGGTTCGGGTCGCCAAAATCGTCGTGAAGCAAGCCAAATAGAAGCCTTAACGTTGTGCTCGTTTGTGTGAGTTCTAGGACCCCTCTTTTACATGTTTTTGAATGATTTTGGGGCTGGAACACATCTGAAAACCCTTTTTCGCGTTTTTGGGTGAAAACCCGTATGTATGCGTGTATGTATGTGTAGGACCCGTTTGGGGCTTGATTTCTTGCGTGGGTGTGCTTGTATAATGTTATGGTATGCATCCCTAAGGTTTAGGATGGTCTATTCAAGATTAAAATGGGTTTAGATGAGTTTGGAGGCCGAAAACCCTCGGCTGCAGTCGTGATGAACTGCATTCTGCATCAGTTAGGGTTAGGCGACCGATGGAGGCCGAATGGAGGCCATACGGCCGATTAGGGTGCGATTGGGGTCCATTCGCACGATTGGGGTTCATTCGCACGATTGAAGGGACAGTCGCATGGGGGTCATGCGACTGAAGGTCCATTCGCACGACTGAAGGTCCAGTCGCATCAGTGTTCATCCGCATTGTCCATTCGCACGACTGGATGTTCATTCACATAGGTGTTCATCCGTATTAGTTCATTCGCATGATGTTCAATCGCATGGAGGCAATGCGACTGAAGGGTGTCCATACGCCCGAATAGGGCTGTGGTACCCGAGGAAGGTGTAGATTGACTTCTGACTTTCGGGGGAAAGTGCAGATGTAAGTTTTGATGTAAAGGTTCCCATAAGAGTTTGTAAGATGACGCTTGAGGTCTTAGAAAGCATGTTGGGCATGATGAGGATGATGATGGTATTGCAAGTTTATGTATGTTATGTATGTATGGTGTTGCCCTGTATGATGATAATGATGACTATGTGTGCCATGTTCCTAATATGATGTATGTTATCTTTCTTGTGGCCTTATGTGTCATGTTAATGAATAAATGAAGTATTATGTAATGTAAAGTGAAAGATAATGAAAGAGGAACATGATGATGAACGAAGTATTAATGAACGAATGAAACGTCTTGCAAGCATCGGATGACGGGTCCTTCTTTGTGATTGCCCTTAATGTAGAACCTCTACCGCTCACCCCTAGTACTGTGGCATACGTTTAGCTGTTCATTTGTTGACTTCGGCCCAGTAGCTAAGACTGATGGTTACTCCTAGTACCGTGGCATACGTTTAGCTGTTCATTTGTTGACTTCAGCCCGGTAGCTACGACTAACCGGGGTGTAGCACATGGTATTGGTAAGGATGATGTCCGATGCGCAAGTAAGTCATAATGAACGAATGAATGAATGAAGAAGATAATAATGATATTATCTATGTATACGTATGATGTGTGATCATGTAAAAGTAACGAATGGTTTTATATGGAAGTAAAGTATGTTGTATTTATAAAACTAGAACTCACTCAGCAACGCTGACTTTGATGTGTTTCCAGTTGGCTGGTAATGTTTGCTGAGGATGACACGGGCGACTACTCAGCTCTTTTGGGGATGGCATTCTTTTGATTAATGTTTTTGCATTGTAATGCGAACAAGCTATTTTGTAATGAATTTTGTATTAATTTGCAAAAGCATTTACATGGAAATGAAAGATTGTTTTAGTTTTCCGCTGCGATTTATGAAATACAAATGTAATTATACGTTTTGTGTGCGATGATAACCCAGCTGTAAGCGTCCCGGGAACGGGGCCTTACAAGTTGGTATCAGAGCCAAAGTTTAAGTGAAATGGGTAAATTTTCAAAATAAACCTAATCTTAAACTGAGAATGGGACGGAAAGGGAATGGGATGCCAATCTGAGTAGCTGCGTGCCATCAGGTATTTTCGTAAAGTTAACCGGTTTTATGTGCGCATGGTATGTGTTATGTGTTGTATGTAGATTTAAATACTGATGTAGTCAGGACAGGTAATGCTTGGGGTATGAAGAGTAAAGTAAGTGGCTAATCACAACTGGCCACTGTAATTAGGGACTTACTATACTTGACATAAACTGAGCTGTTCCCTTGAATGACTGTGTTGGTGTTTGAATCTTTCAGTGTGCGTGTGATGGACGGAGGTAGATCTTCGAAGGCTTCTAGGGGTGGAGGTCACGGTGCTAAACCGCGACCCAAGAGAGGGAGACCCAGAGTTGAGAGGGTGGTTGATGAAGAACCAGAGACCCCCCATCCGGAGGGTGGCGACGAAAGCGCCAGTCTGAGAGCCTCAGTAAAGGAGGCTGTTGTAGAAGAAGTCCATCAGGTCATGCAGACAATCTTACCATCTGTGGTGACTGAATTTATTAAGAAAAGAAAAGAAACAGATCCTCTGGAGAACGGGAACACCCAGAGCCTGAAACGGTCCTGTCTGATGATGAAGAGCAAGAAGAAGAGCCTGTGCCAGAGGCAGTGCGAGGATGTAACTACGGGCATTTATGAGATGTAATCCCCCTACTTTTGACGGTAATGGCAATGTTACCGCTGCTCACCAATGGGTGAGGGAGATGGAGGCCGTTCTCGACATCAGCGAGTGTCGGGAAGATCAGAAGGTGAAGTTTGCCACTCATTCATTTGTAGACTCGGCACTATGTTGGTGGGACAACATTGTCCAAGCAGAGGGTAATCGGGCAATCGGGAGAATGAAATGGCCTGAGCTGAGAAGGTTGGTGATTGAGGAATTTTGTCCTTATCGGGAAATGGATAAGTTGGAAAGGGAGTTTCTGCAGTTGGAGGATGGAACCATGACACACCAGCAGTATACCACCAAGTTTAATGAAATGGCACGGCTTGTGCCTGATCAGGTGACGCCTCTGTCTCAGAAAATCAAGAGGTACATTCAGGGTTTACCAGTGGATGTTCGCCGGCATATAATCGCCGCCCGGCCAAGCACGTTTAGGTCGGCGGTTGATTTGGCAGGGAGGCTGTATGATGAGCGGGAGGTGGTGGTGACTGAAGCAAGTAAGAAGGGTGGTGGTGATCGGAACTGGAACGGGAAACGGTTTGGTCGGTGTGATGCCCCGATGGGTAACAAAAAGGCATGGGTGGATGAACGCCGTGTGGTCACATCAAGTGCGGGGTCGAAAAGGTGTGGCAAGTGTGGAAGGGAGCACGGCGGGGAATGTAGGTTTGGGTCAAACTTGTGCTTCAAGTGTGGGAAGACAGGGCATATGGCGAAGGATTGCCTGTCGGGCAAATGTTTTAACTGTGGGGAAACTGGTCATATGAGCAGACATTGTAAGAAGTCGAGGACTGAGGGTTCAGGGGTGAAGAAGACGGGAAGTGATAGGCCGAGGGCGAGTGCCAGAGCGTTCACCATGACACAGGAGGAGGCTAGGACGGACCCTGACGTTGTGTCCGGTACGTTTCTAGTGAACCAGACTTTAGCTTTTGTGTTATTTGATTCAGGTGCTAGTAGGAGTTTTATTTCTGCTGCTTTATGTGCTAAGCTGCCTGTTAATAGTAGACGTGTTGATGCGCCCTTTGATGTAGAAACTGCCATAGGTAAGTCTACCAGGATTTCTGAGATGATAGAGAATTGTGATGTGGAACTTGAGGGTCATAAGTTTCCTGTTAGACCGTTCGTGATGACCTTAGGTGGTTTTGATTTGGTTCTTGGGATGGATTGGTTAGTGGACTTCGAGGCTAACATTGTGTGTCGCAAGAAGATGATTCGGTTGACAGCGCCTGATGGAAGTTTGGTAACGGTTTATGGTGATCGGGTTACTACGATCCCGAAGGTGATCTCAATGGCGGTGGCGGGAAAGTGTTTGAGGCGTGGATGTAGCGCCTACTTGGCTTCTGTAAAGGATGTAGATGCACTAACACCACAACTGTCTGATGTACTGGTTGTGTGTGACTTTCCAGACGTGTTCCCAGAAGACTTATCAGGAGTGCCACCTCATAGAGAGATTGAATTTCAGATTGATCTGATACCGGGTGCCCAACCTGTTGCCAAGGCACCATATCGGTTGGCTCCAACCGAGATGAAAGAGTTGATGGAGCAGTTGCGAGAGCTGCTTGATAAGGGGTTCATTAGACAGAGTATCTCTCCTTGGGGTGCTCCGGTCCTATTTGTAAAGAAGAAGGATGGTAGTATGAAGATGTGCATTGACTACCGCAAACTGAACAAGTTGACAGTGAAGAACCGCTACCCCTTACCGAGGATAGATGATTTGTTCGATCAGCTTCAGGGTGCCAGTTGGTTCTCGAGGATAGATCTTCGATCTGGTTATCAGCAGTTGAAGGTGAAGGAGCAAGATATCCCTAAAACAGCTTTCCGTACGCGCTATGGCCATTACGAGTTTCTTGTCATGTCCTTTGGTTTGACCAACGCGCCAGCTGCTTTTATGGATCTGATGAACCGTGTGTGTCGGCCTATGTTGGATAAATAAGTGATTGTGTTTATTGATGATATCCTGATTTATTCGAAGAGCAAGATTGAGCATGCCGGTCACATTCGAGAGGTTCTGGAGACGTTGAGAAAGGAGAAATTGTATGCTAAATTCTCCAAGTGCGCGTTTTGGTTGCGCGAAGTTCAGTTTTTGGGTCATGTGGTGAATCCTGACGGGATTATGGTTGACCCGGCGAAGGTGGAGGCGGTTATGCAATGGAGGTCACCAAAGACGCCATCCGAGATCCGTAGTTTCTTGGGCTTGGCGGGCTACTATAGAAGATTCATCCAAGACTTCTCTAAGATTGCTTCTCCACTAACTAAGTTGACCCGAAAGGATGTGAAATTTGTATGGGGTCAAGCTCAAGAGAAGGCGTTCGAAGAGCTGAAGGCAAGACTGACTCAAGCTCCTGCTCTGTCATTACCCGATGGAAGCGAAGATCTGGTGGTTTATTCTGATGCTTCCTACTTAGGGTTGGGGTGTGTGTTAATACAGAGAGGGAAGGTTATAGCCTACGCATTCCGGCAGTTGAAAGTTCATGAGGTTAATTATCCCACTCATGACTTGGAGCTAGCAGCCGTGGTCTTTGCGTTAAAGATTTGGAGGCACTACCTTTATGGGACGAAGTGCACCATATTCACTGACCACAAGAGTCTGAAGTACTTCTTCGAGCAAAAAGACCTAAACATGAGGCAGAGGCGATGGTTGGAACTTATAAAGGATTATGATTGCGAGATCCATTACCATCCAGGCAAGGCGAATGTGGTGGCGGATGCCCTTAGCCGAAAGGAAAGGCCCGAACCGATTCGGGTGAAAGCTTATCAATTAATCATGACCTCCGATGTGATGAAGCAAGTTAAGGAGTTTCAAGATGAGGCATTGAAAGAAGATCACCTTAACTCGGAAAGAATGAGAGGTCTGGTTGGGGAATTGGGTGAAAACACACTCGGTGTTAGAACTCGATTCGGTCGTGTGTGGATTCCTCGTTTTGGGGATCTACGGGTGAAGATAATGGATGAAGCCCACAAGACTCGATACTCCATTCATCCTGGTGCCACGAAAATGTACCATGACATGAAGAAAGATTATTGGTGGTCAGGTATGAAGCGTGACGTCGTGGAGTATGTGAGTAAGTGCCTTACTTGCTTACAAGTGAAAGGCAGATCATCAAAAGCCGTATGGGAAGATCCAACCTTTGGATATACCGGAATGGAAGTGGGAGCACATCACCATGGACTTCATTACAAAGCTGCCGCGTAACCCGAAGGGGTATGATGCCATATGGGTGATAGTTGATCGTCTGACGAAGAGCGCTCATTTTCTACCGATCCGCGAGACGTATTCATCTGAGAGATTGGCTGATCTGTTCATCAAGGAATTGTAGCTCGTCATGGTGTGCCGTGTCTATTATGTCCGATCGCGACACTCGGTTTACATCTAAATTTTGGAAGAAATTCCACGACGCTATGGGGACGAGGTTACATATTAGCACGGCTTATCATCCCCAAACCGATGGTCAGTCAGAAAGACCATTCAGACATTGGAAGACATGCTGCGGGCATGTGTGATCGATTTTGGTGGAGTTGGGAAGACCACTTACCGTTAGCCGAATTCTCATACAACAACAGCTATCATGCCAACATTGGTATGCCACCATATGAGATGCTATACGGTAGGAGATGCAGAACACCCGTTTGTTGGGGTGATATTGGTCAGAAGGAATTGGGGAGCGTTGAGGTAATCGAGGCTACGACAGAGAAGCTTGAAAAGATTAAAGCCTTCATGAAGGCAGCCAAAGATAGACAGAAGTCGTATGCCGATAAGCGACGTAGGCCAATTGAGTTCCAGGTGGGTGACCGGGTTATGTTGAAGGTCTCACCATGGAAGGGTATTATCAGATTCAGAAAGCGGGGCAAGTTGAGCCCAAGGTATATAGGCCCTTTCCGAATCATTGCTCGAGTAGGGGAGGTGGCCTATAAATTGGAGTTGCCAGATGAGTTAAGTGGGATTCACCCGACATTCCATGTATCTCATCTGAGAAAGTGTATAGCCGATGAAGACATGATTGTTCCACTGGAGGACATTGAAATAGATGAAAGGCTCAATTATGTGGAGCAAGCAGTGGCAATCATCGATCGTAAAGAAAAGAGGCTGCGAAATAAAGTGGTTCCTCTTGTGCGTGTACAGTGGAAGCACAGGAAGGGATCCGAGTCAACGTGGGAGACTGAGGAAGAAATGAGACAGCATTATCCACGTTTGTTCGACGAATAACAGGTTTCGGGGATGAAACCTATTTAAGGGGGGTGGACTTGTAACACCCGAATATTTATTATTTTGAAGCCGGTGAAGAAAGAAAAGAAAATAAAGTCCAAAAGTCGAGGGACCAAACTCGCCAACAAAGAAAAGTTAGGAAATGTGGTGATATTTGTAGGGAGAGGGCAGCCCACTCTCCCCACACACCCCACATTTCAGATTTCTTAGAGAGAAGAAGACAAAAAGAGGAAAAGTGTTGGTTCGAGTTGGTTCGGGTCGCCAAAATCGTCGTGAAGCAAGCCAAATCAAAGCCCTTAACGTTGTGCTCGTTTGTGTGAGTTCTAGGACCCCTCTTTTACATGTTTTTGAATGATTTTGGGGCTGGAACACATCTGAAAACCCTTTTTCGCGTTTTTGGGTGAAAACCCGTATGTATGCGTGTATGTATGTGTAGGACCCGTTTGGGGCTTGATTTCTTGCGTGGGTGTGCTTGTATAATGTTATGGTATGCATCCCTAAGGTTTAGGATGGTCTATTCAGGCTTAAAATGGGTTTAGATGAGTTTGGAGGCCGAAAACCCTCGGCTGCAGTCGGGATGAACTGCATTCTGCATCAGTTAGGGTTAGGCGACCGACTGGAGGCCGAATGGAGGCCATACGGCCGATTAGGGTGTGATTGGGGTCCATTCGCACGATTGGGGTTCATTCGCACGATTGAAGGGACATTCGCATGGGGGTCATGCGACTGAAGGTCCATTCGCACGACTGAAGGTCCAGTCGCATCAGTGTTCATCCGCATTGTCCATTCGCACGACTGGATGTTCATTCGCATAGGTGTTCATCCGTATTAGTTCATTCGCATGATGTTCAGTCGCATGGAGGCAATGCGACTGAAGGGTGTCCATACGCCCGAATAGGGCTGTGGTACCCGAGGAAGGTGTAGATTGACTTCTGACTTTCGGGGGAAAGTGCAGATGTAAGTTTTGATGTAAAGGTTCCCATAAGAGTTTGTAAGATGACGCTTGAGGTCTTAGAAAGCATGTTGGGCATGATGAGGATGATGATGGTATTGCAAGTTTATGTACGTTATGTATGTATGGTGTTGCCCTGTATGATGATAATGATGACTGTGTGTGCCATGTTCCTAATATGATGTATGTTATCTTCTTGTGGCCTTATGTGTCATGTTAATGAATAAATGAAGTATTATGTAACGTAAAATGAAAGATAATAAAAGAGGAACATGATGACGAACGAAGTATTAATGAACGAATGAAACGTCTTGCACGCATCGGATGACGGGTCCTTCTTGTGATTAGCCCTTAATGTTGAACCTCTACCGCTCACCCCTAGTACTGTGGCATACGTTAGCTGTTCATTTGTTGACTTCGGTCCAGTAGCTAAGACTGATGGTTACTCCTAGTACCGTGGCATACGTTTAGCTGTTCATTTGTTGACTTCGGCCCGGTAGCTACGACTAACCGGGTGTAGCACATGGTATTGGTAAGGATGATGTCTGATGCGCAAGTAAAGTCATAATGAACGAATGAATGAATGAAGAAGATAATAATGATATTATCTATGTGTACGTACGATGTGTGATCATGTAAAAGTAACGAATGGTTTTATATGGAAGTAAAGTATGTTGTATTTATAAAACTAGAACTCACTCAACAATGCTGACTTTGATGTGTTTCCAGTTGGCTGGTAATGTTTGCTGAGGATGACACGGGCGACTACTCAGCTCTTTTGGGGATGGCATTCTTTCGATTAATGTTTTTGCATTGTAATGCGAACAAGCTATTTTGTAATGAATATTGTATTAATTTGCAAAAGCATTTACATGGAAATGAAAGATTGTTTTAGTTTTCCGCTGCGATTTATGAAATACAAATGTAATTATACGTTTTGTGTGCGATGAGAACCCAACTCTAAGCGTCCCGGGAACGGGGCCTTACATAAAGTTAAGTGAAATAGAGGATCAGTTTTTAGCATACACAGCAAGTAGAGATACACGTATTCAGAATCTACTATTGTTGGAGAACGAAGTGGGGATTCACAATAAACCCCGAAGCTTATCACGTGAGACGACTACCCACAATGGAAGCAAAGTTTCAAAATCTACTTAAATGGAGTGGATACAATTTGTGGGAGGCAATAGAGTCGGGGTACAACATGCCAGTTGGAGCTGACGGAGTAAAACTTACTCTAAGTGGCATGTCGGATGCACAGAAGGTAAAACACAACGCTGAGAAGAAAGTCTACGCCTTGCTTACTCAGTCTATTCCGAATGATATTTTCCATTAGTATTTGGAGTATACTCAAGCCAAGAAACTTTGGGATGCGTTAGAGAAGAGGTATGACGGAAATGCCTCTCTGAATGCTATCAAGGCAAAAGCCTTGAAGAAGGAGTTTGACAACTTCTCTTCAATGGGAAAAGAAGGCCTTGATGATGTGATCGATAGATTCTACCACTTGATGAGTGAGATGCACACTCATGGAGTGGTTACCTCGATGGAAGATAAGGTATCCAACTTTGCTGATGGATTACCAGAAAAATGGGCTTCGTTGTTTCAAATCTCAAACAGAATGGAATGCTCTCGAAGTTAGATATAAATGACTTCATTCTGAAATTGAGAGAAGAAGAGCTTAGGTTGATGTATCGAGCCCAAAGGCAAACTACAATCAGAATCCTGCACTCTACAATGCTACTCCTTCAGACAAGACATCTGGAGCAACACTGCAAACCGCCTTCATCTCAAGCGCAGCAGTTCCAGCACAACCCTCAACTTCAGGATCCGAACTGTCAGGGTTGTCGAGCACCCAATATATGATACCTGAAGCTAATGCAGCAAAGCTTAAAACCAACAACCTCGGAATGTAACTATGGAGGTGGCCAGAGAACATACGGACATTTTGGCTGTGGTGGTTCAATCCTACGATGGATTAATTGCTGGAAAGATAGGTAACTGCCACCTCGCAGATGAAGATTATGAGCAGGTGGATGAAATGGAGTTGGAAGGTATGGACATAATGTGGGCTCTAGCAAGTGCTGTCCGACGAGCTAAAAAATTTGTCAAAAAGACCGGACAGAACCTGGTTGCAACAAAAGATACAACCTTGGGTTTGATAAGTCAAAGGTTACATGTTTCAACTACGGTGAGAGGGGACACTTCAAGAGGGAGTGTATAAAACCAAAGAAGACAGGTAATGGAAATCCCTTCTCGTCATTTAACCATCAAGACAAGGCCACATCTAGTACTTCTGACTCATCAAGTAAGGATCGAAAAGCCTTAACTGCTAATGAAGATGGACAGGACTGGAACTTTCGGTTTGTCTCACCGGAGAGTCCAATATAGCTAGTGTGGAGGATATTGATGACGTTTCTGCAATTGAAGGAGATATAGCAGTAGAGCTTGCGATGTCAAATTCTGAAGATACTGCAAATGTGGTCAACTACCTGCCTGAAGAAGAAAATTCTGCATCATTATCTGAATCACCAGAACCAGAGACAACCGAGTCAGCACTCATGGCTGATTCTTCTTCAACATCCCAGGTAAGCACTACTGACCAACTGTTTAATAATCATGCTTGCTTAGAATGTAATAAATTTAGAGAATTTATAGATTCAAAATTTGCGAGGCTATTAGATCATAATGATAGCTTAGTAAAGGATCTGGAACTGTGCACAGAAGCAAATAGAGTGTTAAAACAAAACGAGCACTGTTACAAGGAAAAGATAGACCTATTAAATAAACAGCTTAGGGAAACTGAGGTAGTTGCCTTTAACCAAGCAAATGACATTAGGTACTATCTGAAGTCTCTTGAGGACACTAAGAAGCAAAAAGCAGTGTTAGAAGTAGAAGTCAATTCATTAAAACAAAAACTGCATAGTTGGACAAGCTCATCACACATTGTCCAACACTTAGTGAGAGAGAGAAATAATGGGGAGGGACTGGGATACAAAATGGTTCCACCACCACCTAAAACCTTGATGAACACCAAAAGTAAACCACTTAACAATAACCCCGTCAAGGATCACGTGGTGTCTACGCCTCTTGTAAATGATCCAGATTCCATAAGTAAATCAAGTGAATCCGATTCTAAACAACAAGAGGACACTTCAAAGGCAAGAAGAAAGATGCCATGTGTTAACCTGGAAAAAGTATTTGGAATGGTTAGTTTAAAGTCAGGGTCAATCAAAGTCAAACAAGAACCTAAAATGACTATAAAAAATAATCAATCATGTGCATCATGTCACAGTCCAGGGAAACAAGAGATTAGCGTTGTAAAACCAGGTAAAGCAATTAAGTTTGCAAAACCAACTCATACATCTAACAAAGTAGTGTCTCAGTCCAAACACAATAAGGTTGACCGTGTGAGAAGTACATCTCCACCAAAACTAATAAACCATAAAGTTGAAAGCAAATGCTGCTATAATTGTGGAGAGTATGGTCACGTAGCATCTCACGGTCCTTATTACCAGACACCAAGGAAGAATGTTGAACTTTCTGCATCTACATCTAGATCTTTTAAGAGAAACTCAGTGACGCCTCCTCAAAGGGATTGTGAACCCAAAGTTCAATCCATCAGCCAGTCGTTTGTTTATCACAAACAGGCCTTATACAAATCTGGATTATGGAAAGAAAAAACCTCCTCAGTGCCTGAAAATAAGAACAAATAGAATTCTGAGCAATCCTTAACCTCAAAGGGTCAGTGGGTTGAGTTTGTGATATGTGATGCCTCAGGAAACCCGAGCCAGTTAAGGCTTGGGTTCCTAACATGAACTAATGTTTTCATTGAATGTGCAGGGTGTTCGCTATAGTTCCAAGACTAACACATGGATTGTTGATAACGGAGCATCCAGACACATGACAGGGAACAGAGCTCTCTTATCAAATGTCAAACAAATTAAAGGAGGGCATGTTTCATTTGCTAGAACAAAGGCGGGTATATCACAACCCAAGGAGAAGTAGGAAATGAGAAGGTTAAGTTTGATAAGGTAAATTTTGTCCAACAATTACAAAATAACTTGCTTTCTATCTCTCAAATCTGTGATAAAGGATTAAGGTTGTTTTTGACAACCAAAATTGTTACGTTCTAAAGAAGGAATACATGATCCCGGAGGAACAGATCCTAATGTCAGCTTCAAGATATAATGATCTTTATGTCTTGGATCTCTCAAAGGCATCCACAACGGATAGTGAAGTCCAATGTTTCTTGTCCAAAGCTACTGAGAAGGACTCCATCTCCTAGCATAGGAGAATGGGACACATAAATCCGAGAAAAATGAATCAGTTGATCCAGAATGATCTTGTGAGGGGAGTAAATGTCAAAAACTTCCAACTCCCGGATTTCTGTGTTGCATGCAAAAAGGGTAAACAGACGAAGAAGTCTCATAAGGAAAAGAAAGTTCATTCTATAGACCTTCCTCCTGAGCTTCTTCACTTGGATCTGTTTGGTCCAATCAGTACAAGAAGCATCGCTGTTGTATTGCTATGTAGTTACTGATGACTACTTAAGGTTCTCTTGGGAATGTTTCTGAAATCCAAATCAGAAACATTTGAAACCTTCAAGGAATTAGTAACTACACTGGAATCCCTATACAAGCTGAAGGTACGACAGGTGCGCTCAGACAATGGAACCGAGTTTAAGAATGAGAGGATGGAGGCCTATTGCAAGGAAAATGGAATTGTGCATCAATTTACCTCAGCTTATACCCCTTAGATGAATGGCATTGCTGAACGAAGAACAGCAGCTTGATAGAGACGGCACAGACAATGCTGGCAGACATGAAACTGCCTATCCAATTTTGGAATGAAGTAGTGGCAAATGCATGTTATACTCTTAATCGAGTTCTGGTAGTAAAATGCCATGGAAAAACATGCTACGAGTTATTACAGTGATGTAACCTAATTTGGAATATCTCGAGCCGTTTGGCACTCCGTGCGCCCTGCTAAAGAAGACTCAGGAGGGAAAATTCAGTGAGAAGGTTGATGAAGGGATCTTTCTAGGATACAACATACCGAACAAGAGAGTTTACAACAACTCAACATGCCAAGTAGAGGTGTGGTGTAATGTTGATGTTCAGAGATATATCACACCACCTGCTGCAAAAGGGCCTGCCTACTTCTTCGACTATGATGGATTCTTCAAGACCTTCCACATACCTGTTCCCACTTAGAAGACAAGTTGGCAAACAAGATGATGTACGATGTGTTGAACACACCATCTCAAGATTCAACAAGTTATGATACTACCAACTCAGGGGGAGCAGTTGATGCGAGTGAGTCTTCCTCCGATGAAGACAATGAAGAAAATGATCAAATCACCAGGATGTACAGGTTCCGACGTACACAAGTTCACCTGCATTAGCAAGCGATACTTCAGAATCATCAGAACCTCAGACTCCTACTGCCTCCGACCTAGAACCAATGCTCATAATCTTGACTCTGAGGTGGTTGTTCCAACAACTCCTGGATCACGTCTAAACATCTATCATCCATTGGATAACATTATAGGAGATGTGAGAGCAGGGGTTCAGACTAGAAATCAGCTATACTCAGCTAATTATGCCTTCGAGATGGAAAAAGGTACCTTCACGACGGTGCATACCGTTGCTTTGTGTCTCATTTGAGCCAAAGTATGTTAGTGAAGCACTAAATAATGAGGCTCGGGTTAGTTCCATGCAAGAAGAACTTTTTCAGTTAAGAAGTTAGGTGTATGGACATTAGTCGATAGACCTAAAGGTGCTAAAGTCATTGGCACAAAATGGGTCTTGAAATACAAGAAAGATGATCAAGGGGTAATCATCAGAAACAAGGCTCGGCTTGTTGTTTAGGGTTTTCGACAAGTTGAAGGTATTAACTACAATGAAGTATTTGCACCAGTGGCAAGGATGGAAGCCATCCTCATCATTCTTGCCTATGCATCTTATATGAAAATCAAAGTTTATCAACTTGATGTGAAGAGTGCATTCCTTCATGGTGAGATCAGAGAAACAGTGGATGTCAGTCAACCTGAGAGATTTGAGGATCCATATCATCGGGATAGAGTCTACAAACTCGACAAGGCTCTCTACGGGCTTCGTCAAGCTCCAAGAGCTTGGTATGAGAAACTTTCAACTAATGTTGTGAAACACGGATTTCACAGGGGAGTCATTGACTGCACACTGTTTATCAAAGAAAAAGACGTAGACTTACTGCTAGTACAGATCTATGTAGACGACATAATCTTCGGTTCAAAGAACGAAGAATTATGCAAAGAATTCGAAGCAGTTATGAAGGTGGAGTTTGAGATGAGTGCCATGGGGGAGATGAAGTTCTTTCTCAGGTTACAGGTGGATCGGACACCAAATGGAATCTTCTTACATCAGACCAAGTATGTAGGGGATATTCTCAATCGGTTTGACATGGAGAATGCCTCCACAGCTGGCACTCCACTGGCTACAAACCATGATATAGCACCCGATGAGAACGTTATCTGGTAGATGCCACTATGTACCGAGGGATGATTAGATCTCTCATGTATCTCACTACCTCAAGACAAGATATCATGTATGCTACATGTTTATGCTCACGATATCAGGCAAAGCCTAAGCTAAATCATCTAATTGGGGTCAAAAGGATATTTCGTTATCTGAAGGGCACACCCACACTTGGGTTGTCGTATCCTCATGATGGTGACTTTGAACTTACAACGTATAGTGACTCGGATTACGGCGGCTGCAAGATGAACTACAAGTCTACATCAGCAGGGTGTCAGTTCTTTGGGTGAAGATTAGTAACCTGGCAGTGTAAGAAGCAAATCTTGGTTTCTTTGTCAACCTGTGAAGCCGAATACGTTGCTGCTGCAAGCTGCTGTTCCTAAATCATATGGATTCAACAGCAAATGCGGGATTACGATTTGCACTTCACTTCCACTCCTATATTTGTTGATAACTCTGCTGCAATTGCAGTCACTAAGAACCCGGTTCAACATCCTAAGACCAAACACATCGGAATCAAATATCACTTCATACGTGACTGTTTTGTAAAGAATTTAATCGATGTGATAAAAATAAACACTGATTTTCAACGCGCTGACCTTTATACAAAGGCTTTTGACAAACCACGTTTCTCTATCTGTTAGAGTCGATGGCGTTAAAAAGAAAAGTGAGGTCATTCCTAAAGATGACCATGTATAGTCTGATGCGTCGCGTCTAGGTATTTTATCTTTTAAACTTTAGTGATATTTAAGTTTAATTCTCTTGTTTTTGTTAAATGTTAGTTCGTTAATTACACTTAGTGTTTTTTCTTGCTCATTAAAATCCTAAAAGCAATTCCTTAGAGGATTTAGTATTTTAGGGGGAGAATAGGTATGAAAAAAAACCGAGGGAAAAGGGGAGGCAAGCCGATAATAAATAAGATCATACGTGTGATACCGATTTAATGTATGGAATATGATAGTACACAGGTACAAACCATTTGGGACTTTAAAAATCAAAATTGAAAAAGATGCAAAGTTCAAGTATAAGTTTGTGTAGTCTGAGCAATATAAAAGGAAGTATGACAGTTAAGCTAGCTACTACTAAGGTAACACAAAGAAAGTAGACCTAGAGGTTGCTAGAACACAGTTGATATGTTGGTAGATTCAACACAATAGATGACTAGACCTTTTGGTGATCTCAAAATTAACTAAAATGTTTGACTAGTTGTGGGTAACACCTTATTCCTGGTTAACACAATCAACAAGATTCCAATAAGGGATGACGAGAAAATAAACGCCACAAAAGTGTGCGTAAGACCAAAGCATGAGCAAAAGCACATGAAAAATGAAAATACAATCAAACTGATAACCTAGGTTGTTGGTGAGATTTGTGTTAAAAGAAGAAAAATTGCTCAAACAAGAAGATAGATTACGTGCCTCTCTACTGTGCGGTGGCCCTGACTTGAGGATAAGCATAACCTATATATTCCAGAACTCATTGTTGTCTGCCGCCTCTCTGCTATGTGATGGCACTGACCTAAGGATTGGCTTCTCTTTGAAAATTATATAAATAGTTTCTTCTTGAATACTACCCTAAGACCGCTCAAAAATCTCCTGAGGAATGTTGATTACCATATGAGTGTGGGATCCACAAATGCTTGTTGAAATAAACAAACCTTAAAACGATCACCAACTGTGTTGAAAGTCTGTGTATGGATTTAAGAGGACAAGTATACTGACAATCACTGTGGCTACAAGTCTTGAAAGTTCAAATCAGTGTGGGGACCTAAGCGTACTAGTATGATTTCCTAAATTTGCTAAATGACTTCAGATGAAAAACAAGGAAAGAGCATCAAAGTTGTTTTTAATAACTTGTCCTGAATGATTTGAATATCCTGTATGATTCCAACTTGAATTGATCCATGTATGATTTAAATGATTGAGGTTGCTCTCTCAGAATAATTATTCCTTAGAACTACATCTTAGGAATTAACTCTCACAAAAACATGTCTTATTTTTTAAGTTTTCAGTATTATTTCTTTTATTTCTGTACAAAGTTTGTCAAATTTAGTATGTTAGTATCAACTATGTCATTGAAGTTGATAAGGGACCTTATCATCTAAAAGGTCATGTCTGAGGTGACCACAAGGTCCTTCAAACAGCAATTGGGTCACATTTGAGGTGACAAACTGTTTAAAAGGATCACGTCTGAGGTGATCAATAGTTTTTCAAGTTAAAATGATCATGTCTGAGTCAAATGATCATAACGTTAATTCAACAGTTTAAAAGGGTTTAAATGTCAAATGTTCATAGAGTCAGAAAAATTTCAAGAGTATGACCCATTCGCACGACTAGACCATGAGTATGGACCAACCGTACGAATAGATCATACTCATACCTTTTATAGCCGAATGGACATGAGTATCGACCGTGCAACCGAATGGCTGATACGAATGAGCCATTCGGCCACATGAGAGTAGGCGAATGACCAAGTCGCACGACTCAACTGTAGTCGGACGACTGAAGGTGACCGACTGTGGAAGTTGCACGACTGACCTTTAGTCGCACGACTGAAGGAAACCCTAGTATAAATAGTGGGTTAGTCAGTCGCAGTCACTCACCAACCCCAAAATCACCCCGAGACGCACAAACTATCGTTACTCTGCCAAAATTTTCATTCGATCATTATATACCACTGATTGTTGTGCACTAACGTTTTTCACTGACTATACAGGTATAATGCGGTTCAATCCAATCATATTTATTCAATTTGACTCCAAAATCGACAAGTTCGGTCCAAACCAAGAACCGAGACTTGTTTGACTAAATAACCCAATTAAACCAAGCAATCAACTGAAATTAATGTTATTAGGTGTTAAGTATCATGATTGCGAGTCCAATGAATCAAAACACGACGTCTAATCATAAGAATTGGTCAAAATTTGAATTTGAATTGAACAGCAGTATGTCATGCGAATGGACAGGCTGATGAACTTCAGTCGCACGACTGAGCAGTGCAACAGCTAAGTCTCATGACCGAATCATGCGTGTGAGTCCAGACGCACGACTGATATACACGACTGAGTATACATACAGGTGAGCTCAGTCGCATGACCAATTGTACGTATGGAATAATTCGCACGACTAGATCTAAGTCGCACTACTCATTCGCACGACTAGATCTCAGTCGCACAGTCTCATTCGCACGACAGATAAAAAAGGGGAATATTTTCAAGTCCAAGTGTTTCTAGATATTCTTAATCAACGGATACTCACGTTCATTTTTTTAACAGATGGCGAGTCGGTGGATAATGAGCACTAAACACAATATCTGTGCTCATCTGGATCAGTCATCCAGACATGCTCCTGACTTTGCTGGAATCATCTCCTTTCTTAGGCGATCAAGGATCTGTCACGCAATCTCAACTCCATGTACACCATACCGTTCTATTCAGCAGCCTTCTGGGAAGGCGCTGTAGTTGATAGAACCTCAGAGCCTCATCGAATCCGTAGTTCGATATTTGGAGAGGCCATTGAAATCTCTGAGGATGATCTCAGGACAATGTTGCAGCTTGGGGACGATGCTGAATGCCCTACACGACTACACCCCCTTACTGTCCGAGGTTATTTCCTGCGGCCAAGTACGCTGGGGACATCAATGCAGTGGTGCTCAACAAGAGCAACCTGTGCCCCCAGTTCAAGTACCTTGCGCACGTTCTGCTTAAGTGTATAGCATCTCGGAAGGGAGGTTTTGATGAGCTGTCCGATCAGATCCATAACGCATCTGCTGCATTGGTGCTAAACCATCCGTTCAGCTTCTCCAGGATGATCTTCACCTACTTGGTGGAGAACATTAAGGGGAAAGGAAGGAGGGCTTCTGCATGTACCCTCGCTTTATGCAGATGATTATCGACCAGAAGCTCCCTTCCTTGCCGAAGGAGAAGCAGGACGTGGTGGTACTCGAGGTGATGGACGATACCACCTTGGAAGGATGTAGGTCTACAGGGGAAGCAGTAAAGCCCCCTATGAGGAGATTATTTGGGCATCTGGCCCGAGAGGACTATGTGGCGCCGCTAGGCGTAAATGGCATCACGTTGATAGTGACTCTGAAAAAGAGCAGCTACAGCTCCCTGATGATGACTCCGATGATGATAGCGGGGATGCTGGAGATGAAGGATCCACTTAACAAAGGGGCCCCACTGCTGATATTCCATCTCCAGCATCTGCCCCCACTGGAGATGGAGCGGACACTGTTGGGTTCCACCAGGATTTCATGCCTGGTGAGGAAGAGGAGGAGTCAGATGAGGAGCCTCTGACTCGGACTGTGGGAAGTAAAGTCGTTCCCACAGAACGAGGGCTCCGGGCGGTTGGTGAACGCCCAGGCGGATTGGGAGAGACCACTGATGATCCTACTTATACTGCGGATCTGCTAGCCACCACCACAGCTACCACCATTCCACCTACCACCACTACCACTACATCCACTACCACCACTACCACCATTCCACCCAGCACTACCACCAGCTCAAACACCACTTCCACACTTACTCCACCAGATACACACTTCCCATCCACCCCCACTATAGCTCATCCACATCCATCCACATCAATACCAACCCCAAGCTTCTCTACATCCACTACCACCACCACAGCCCATGGAGTTGGGACCTCCTCACAGGTCCCACCTGTTTTTGGATCCACTTACCCATCTGTCGGGTTGGAGGAGCAGTTGGCTAACCTTAACCGGTTAGTGCTGAAGCTGCTGGCGACGGATGAACAGCGAGCCTCTCAGCTTAATCAGCTGATGGAGCTTAATGCATCCCAAGCCCAAAGGATAGAGGCCCAGAGGCAAGAGATCATAGAGCTGAAAGAGATGCATACATCCTCAGTACAGAGGATACAAGATTTAGATGCCCAAAACAAAAAGCTTATGCTAAGACTGAAGTGATCCAAAGATGAGCCCTTAAAGATCTGAGAAGGAGATGGAGATGATGGTGATGACTATGACATTGATGATGATGACGATGACTGTGATGATCAAGGGGATGACACTGATGCAGGTGATAATGTCGATCATGATGATAATGATGAAGAAGGAGATGCAGCTGCATCTACATCAGCTCAAGGTCAAGAGAGGCGCGCAAAGAAAAATCAAGACCAAGGAGCCCCATCATCCTCTGCTGATCCTACTGACACAGAAGCTATTCAAGACAAGAGTAATGCATAGATATTTATGTTATTTAAATCATGTGTATCTGAATATTGTATCAAATAAATGTAATTAATGTTATGGTTATTATTGATGTTTACTGCTTTGATTGTTGACTAATGATTGATGTGTTACATGTTTTAAATCAAGCAGATCCACATTTTCAAGGAGATGAATATGATGTTGCTCCCCTCCAACAGATCAAGACTCAACTCACAATGATTCTTGATCTGCAGGGGATTGTCAGAAGATCGGTGAATTACACTCCTGAAGAAGGAGAAATAAGTCATGATCTCCCGACGAGCAACTAGCTGAAATGTTTCGACTCAATCCTGATGAGATTGTGAAAGATGCTCTAACTGTGCAAAG